>JAWDGP010001827.1:217500-295000 GCA_033675545.1 Elysia crispata
ATGTAAAATTGTTGTTTTTATTTTTGTTTTATCAAACTATTTCAGGTTTTTCTATCAGCGACGCTTCACGAATCTGAAATCAATAGCCTGAGGGAAGTGTTGGAAAAACAATTTACACGCAGTTGATCACTGCAGCTTTTGTAATTTTTTTTAAAGAAATATTTTCCCAAAATAGCCTAAATGTCAAATTTATCTGATCATACCTCGCAGCTATGAGATGAGGGACGAAGTTTTCATCTGTACCTGATAAGTTTATGTTTGAAATTAAAAGGTAAATTTCTGCCAAAAAAATCAAAGCAATCATCCTGAACGACCGCCCTACTTGACAAGGGAGAGTAATTATAGCTGAATTATAGCGGAGTTATTTCACCATGTTTCCGTATGCATCTTTGGGGAAAGAGATGGAATATATCAATTATTTTTTTATGAATCTCTCTAACTGGCGCTGCTAATGGAATTAAACCCATTAATTTTTTTTTTGTTTTACGCCTGCAACGCATTTCTGATACAAATTTTGGGTGAAGAGTGAAATACATGTGACTTTGAAAAAATTCAGTCTCGAAATCATTTTCGATGTGTAATTCCTAGATTGCGAACCATCTGTTTCCTTCACACCCTGACTATGCACAACGATCTTTTCATTCTTTATGACTTAAATCGCACCTATGCTTTAACACTTTTTCCTAATGCTATTCAAATCAAATGAGTTTAACTAAACAAATGGCACTAATCTATTGCGACACACGCCATGTATAGGGTAATAGCATTTAATTTAATCAAGTCCTAGATTGTCACAAGATTTTATTTCCATATTGATTCGTTGTGAACTACGAGAGGGGCGAGATTAGTCCTGAGTGTCACTGGAATGGCCACACAATTGTTACAACGCATAATTATTGTGTTCCAGTTTAGATTATTTTCAAAAAGGTATCACAGGAGTCTTCTGGGTACAGATAAACAACATCACGGAGTCTCTTGCTACATTCAGGTTGTCAGTTTGAGAATTGCATTGATTTTCTCACCGGATTCTAGCTTTACTTTCAACCCGCCAAAGAGTCCAGATAAAAACAAAATATTGCGCAAATATCATTTCACGTTTTAAACAAATGATTGCATGATGAAATCTTCATTACCAATTTTT
Source organism: Elysia crispata (assembly GCA_033675545.1). Classification (NCBI taxonomy): domain Eukaryota; kingdom Metazoa; phylum Mollusca; class Gastropoda; family Plakobranchidae; genus Elysia; species Elysia crispata. The sequence goes on from JAWDGP010001827.1 coordinate 218,642, forward strand.
TTAAAACTCTACCGATCAGACTGACTGTCCGATTTTATAGCGCCACTCCAATTCCTCCTCTCCTGACTATAGATGACAATTTTAGAGTTCCCTCGTTATATAAAATCAGTCTATCTGCTTATCCACTCATATGGATATTACATCTATTTATTTATCATTAATTTATATATGAATCGAATCTCTGTTCCTCTCTATATCTCTCTCTTTCTCTCTCTCTCTCTCTCTCTCTCTCTCTCTCTCTCTCTCTCTCTCTCTCTCTCTCTCTCTCTCTGAGGGAGACAGGGCACACAACTTTATGACTACGGGAATAAAAAAAGAAACTACACAAGTATGGATTTAACATATAAACGTTTCGCCTTTATTGTGGATAGCACTTGATTAAATTAAATACTATTATCCTACAATAAAAGCAAAACGTTTATATGTTAAATCTATCCTTGTGTTGTTTCTTTTTTTAGTCCAGTAGTTATAACGTTGTGTGCCTGTCTCTTTTTAGACCCTGTTTTACACTATTTACACACACGCGTCCTTTTTAGATCCTTTATAATTACCAAGTTGTCCTCCAAGTGTGGTGTTTTTTATTTTCTATTTGGATTTCTCTCTCTCTCTCTCTCTCTCTCTCTCTCTCTCTCTCTCTCTCTCTCTCTCTCTCTCTCCCTCTCTCTCTCTCTCTTTCCACTACTTTTCTATCGGTAGACTCAGACAATTCACCTCCAACCCTGCAACTTTTCCTCTAGTTTTATTTCTTCCATCACGTGTCCCCACCACTCGCTGCTACCCCAGGAAGTCACACGCACTCGCCATCAGCTCCTGGAAATATCAACGGTCCAAACAGCACTCAGACCTAGGCCCATCCGCGGGAGATCTTGGTTACCAAAACTGTATGTATCCCATCTCCAGAGATCTCCAGAAGACTTGGCTTGATCTGCATCAAACCGTATGACTTGAACTCTACGTCCTCCAGCCCACGCACCACACCTGGGCTCGATGAGAATACTATTTCACGATAAGCAGACAGAGGCTATTTGCACCTGGTTATAGGTGCCCACGACGTAGGGGAAAAACAAACAACTCCCAAATTTGATTGTCATAAATCTAAACAGTTATACAGACAAATGAGATGCTAAAAACAAGAAAAAAATAGTTTAAAAAATATATATATGTATATATATATTTATGTATATATATATATAGATATAGATATAGATATATATAATTATTTCAAATTTTTGTTCCATTTCAACAGGAAAGAAGTAATGGAAAAGGCCACTCTTTCTTTTAACGAGTTCAATGTAACTAATGATCTGTTTAGGCTTACAGTAGTTATCTTTTACGATTTAATAATCATTACATTTTTAATAATTAGAAAAAAAAATTCATAAAAACAATAACGAAGACCAAACACAACATTTCAGATGAGCATGAAGTGCCTCAAATGAGAAGTGAAGCGATGAAATGGCAATAATGCGCAATACCTTTTATTATGATGATATTGCGAGTGATATATAATTAAAAAAATAACAGTTTAAAGCTCCAGATAAGTTCAACCGCCTTCCTTTTTAGTGTCAAATGCCCAGAGAGCTTGTGAATCTTTGTAGGAATTAATGATCAAAATCTGATTTCTTTGCATCAATAAGAATTCTCATGTATTGTAATATTATAAGCCATCTGGGTGACTGTTGAGGTTAAAAATGTGATGAATTATGGTAGTTTAAAACCACACGGTTGTCTCCGTATTTGAAACTTCAAAACCTGTGCACTGAGTCAAGAAGGTTTTGAAGCACAACAATAAACCTCTCTCACCCTTGAGTCTGGCATGCATCTCCAGGGTGAAAGTAAGGAACCGCTGCACTTTGGTCCCACATCTGAAAGTAGACCACAGGTGATCCAAGCATCAGTTTCTGAAAACTCATGTCTATTTAAACCTGGTTATTTGCGTGAGTATCTTTTGGCTGCATTGCTCACTTGTGACAGTAGAATTACCTGGAGCTAAGCTGTGCCAACGATTCATCACATAGAATTGACAGAGCGCACGCCAAGAGGGGGTGATAGATCTTTAGTGTGTAGCTTTCTTGATTCATATAGTAATCATGCCAAGAGTTGATGATGTTAATTTTCATTTTTTTTTAAAGAGACAAAAACTTCAAAGAAATTCAGGCCACCGAGGTGGTATTGCTAGAGTTGAATGATGCAGATGGGAAATGCAGAATTCAGTATCGGCAAAAAGACAAGGTGGTTTAAAAAACAGTGATTGAGAGAAAGAGAAAGAGAGAGAGAGAGAGAGAGAGAGAGAGAGAGAGAGAGGGAGGGAGAGAGAGAGAGAAAGAGAGAGAGAGAGAGAGACAGAGAGAGAGACAGAGAGAGAAAGAGACGGGCAAACAGGCAGACAGAAAGAGGGCAGAGCAAGTCAGACAGAAAGAGAAAGGAGAGAGAGAGAGAGAGAGAGAGAGAGAGAGAGAGAGAGAGAGAGAGAGAGAGAGAGAGAGAGAGAGAGAAAGAGACAGACAGATACACACACACAGAAAGACAAAGAGAGAGAAAGAGAAAGAGAAAGAGATGGTTAGACAGGCAGACAGAAAGAGGGCAGAGCAAGTCAGACAGAAAGAGAAAGAAGAGAGAGAGAAAGGGACAGATAGACACACACACAGATAGCAGAGAGAAAGAGAGAGATTGAGGGAGAGAGACAGCAAATTAGAAGATAATTAAAGGACAATGAAAGGGCCAATCCCTAAAATAATTATGATGCTGCCGAAGTGTGTAAGATTTCTTGTTTTTTTATAATTAAAAAGGAACAAGATCAGTGGCAAATGAAGAAAAAGGGAAGTATTTAAACTATGGCTACAGTAAAGAGAATTGTCCTGTCATTCCGAATCAAATTCTACAGCTTTCTTAAATACATGTCAAATACTCTCTAACTCACCTTGTTAGCCCAGTCAGCTAACTCGTGCAAAAAAAAAAAACCTTTAAAACAATGAGTTATCTGAGCACGCAGGATACTTGCCAAGAGCATTATAAGTGCCGTAAGGGCAGCACTTTTTTGTTAAAACAGACATTGTAAACGGTTACAAACTACTCATTGAGTGACGTGTCCGTCGGGCGCAACCTTTCCTTTCTGAAAGAAAAGACATAAAAAAGAACCTGAGAAAAGTTTCAAATAACCTTTCGTTGTTTTTACAAATATTCACTCACTGCTGCCAGCAGTTTCTGTCTGTTTGTGTATCAAGTTTGCAAGAAATCTTTGAGTCTTTCTCTGTCACTATAAATTGCATATTCCTCTCACTCTCTACTTCTTTGCACTGCTATCTCTGCCTTTTTTATCTCCTTTGCCCTCTCCTTTCATCAAGCTTTCATCTCTCTCTTTTTCTCTCGCTTATTTCTGTTTATCTGCCAATTATGTATCTTTGTTTCACCTAACTCTCAATCTATCTATCCAACTCTCTCTCGTTCTCTTTCTCTCTCTCTCTCTCTCTCTCTCTCTCTCTCTCTCTCTCTCTCTCTCTCTGTGTGTCTTTCTCCCTTTCACTCTTTCTCTTCTTGTCTCGTCTTTCTATAGTAATCTCTTGTTTGACGTCTTCTGTCCTAAGCATTAATTTTGTTTTTGCCTTTCTGCATTAAAATTTCAAACGCAAAAAGATGAAGGGATAAAGTCAACATAAATAGTTGATTCAAAAAATGCCAAAGTCAGCAAAAACTAAACCCTAATCCCTAACCCTTAAATCTTAACCGTAACCCTAAAACTAACACTAAAACTAACCCTAACCCTAATCCTAAACCTAACCAACTCTAACCCTAACCCTAACCCGAACCCGAACCCTAAACTAACCCTAAAACCAAACCCCTAACCCATGACACCTAACCAAGAACGCTTATCCAAACACTAACCCTAATCGTTAAACCCTAACCCTAACCCTAACTCTAACCCAACATTAAACCTAACACTAACCTCAATCCCTGATTTCTAATTCCTAATCCCCTAACCGTTACCTTAATCCTAACCCCTAATCCCTTAGCCCTAATTCCTAGAGCTAAACCCTAACCCTAACCCAAAGCTATCCTTAACCCAAAACAAAACCTAACCTTAACCCTGACCCAAACACTCACCTTTACCACTACCTTAACCCTAACCCTTACCATATCACTAACCCTAACCTTAACCCTTACCCTAATCCTAACCCAAACCCAACGCTAACCCTTATCCAAACTTAACCCAAACTCTTACCTTAACCCTAACCCTAAGAAAACCCTCACACTCACCCTAACATTTACCCTAAACCTAACCCTAACCCCTTATCCCTAATCCTTACCCTAACCCTGATTCATAAATCTAACCCCTAACCCTAACCCTAACCCGACGCTAACACTAACCCTAAACCTTACCCCAACCCTCACCCTAACTCTCACCCTAACCCTATCGATATCCCTAACCCTAACCCTAAATCTATCCCTAAGCCTAAAGTTAATCCCAAACCACTACCCTAACGCTAAACCCAAACTTTTAATCCAAACCTTAACTCTAATCCCTAATCCCTAACACTAACCCTAACAATAACACTAACAATAACTCTCACCCTTATCTTAACACTAAACTTTATCCCTACTCTTGACCCTAGCCCTTACCCTAACCCTAACCATATACCTGATACCCTAACCACACCGTCAAACTCACCCTAAACCCTTACTCCATCATCTCTAATTTATGTAATTGTCAAATTTTGCGATGTGAACCAAGTAGCCATTAAAATAGAAGTAGTGTTTTATTTGCTAGGAGCTTTGTCTTTTTTTGTATTTAAAAATCGAAATATGACAGTATTAACAGCAGGTGCTCTTTTTCTGTTATATATTCCTTTAGGAAAAAAATTGTTTTTCTGATAATAGCACATGCACCATTACGTTTACGCTAACAAATTATGCTAATACATTTGATAAAGAGAAAATAAAAGGTGATATTAATTAAAATGAATAAACCTAAAAATGCCCATTTTCCTTTTAAATTATGGACTTGAAATCCTCAGATAAATTTGAATTCAACCTTTTCTAAAAGATAGCATTGTGTTTATTTTTGCAGTGCTCTTAAAACTCCAAGCTCGTGTCTGTTTTCTTCCCCCGATTGTTCTTCTACCTCTCTGCTTCAAACCTCTCTAGCACTTACACACTGACATATGTCATAGAATAAATATTGTACTATTTGCTTTATATCCTCTTACTGATAATTTTCCTGTGTTGATGCCTGCTTAACAGCATCAGTGGTACGGTTAGAGGAATCAATGTGTCAGTTTGAAGACCTACCGGAACGAACCTTACTGGAGCCTGTCATCGGCAATGTGGCTGAGTGAGATTGGGACCTCGCCTTCATATCATCGCCATGTCTGGAAAGTGTAAAGAATGATAGGATATTGTGTTGATGTTAAGACAAAAAGAAAAAAAAAAGGTCAAACATTTTTTAATTACTGAGAGCATTTGAAGAAAAAAAAATTAAACTATAGATTATTTCACAAGACTTTTTTTGAAATGCTAATGGTAGTTTAAAATCTTATTCTTTTTTTCCTTCATAAGCAAAGCCTCTGATCATTTTATGATTTGCTAATTGCGCGCCCTGCTCGTTTCATCCATCATTATGAGTGCTCTGTCTAAACTCAATTCTCACAAAATGAGAAAAGTTGAATGCATGTGAGTAGGAAAAATACAGTGTAAGGGAAAACTTCGTCTGGAAGTTTTAATACCTACCTTTTATCACTATGTATATAATAATGTTTTTTTTTATACCTACCAATTTTAATCAGATATCATCACCACACTCTAGTCTAGGTGATGTGTTAGGTAAAAGACATTTTAAATTTTCAGTCAGAATTATCATAGAAGTGGCATTCCACGTTTTCCCGTCATACAAGAGCTGAGGTCACCAAATTTTAATAGAAAGTCTAAAAATATAATTTTAAGAAGCCGACAATTTCCTAGCAAAATTTGGAACCAGAGGTAAGTTGCTTTTTTTTTTTTTACTGGACCGAGTTTGAGCTATTTTTAGAAGTTTGTATTTCGACCTCTTCATTGCTCTCCGTGCCAGACCTCAGCTCGCTCACTCATCAGGATTCTAATGTTGAATAACGAGGTTCTCCTCAGCCAATTTGTTGATCTGGAAAAAATCTGGCAGGACTTACTTGAGAGACATGTGGTTTCAGCGTAATCTATATGCTGGATTACATTTGGAAAATTACTACCTGAGTTATTTATACGATAAAGACATAGATATTTGATTGATGTTTATAGCAGCGCTGAGGCTATTAACTAATACCTTTAGATTCCTGATAAAAGTGATAAAAGTGGGGCTATAATTGAGGAGATAAATAGGGGATTGCGAGTTTAAAGTTCCTGATAATGAAGAGGTTGAGGAAAGCAATGATAATGATAAGATCGACAAGGAGAAACAGAGTCATATTCGCAATATAGATTAACATGATATTATGGCATTCAGTAAATTATAGAATGTTTTATCCGGTTAATTTAATCACCCAAACTATCTTCTTCATTCCAAACTCTCAAACTCGTTGACTTCGCCGAAGGACACCGACTTTTTAACACTAGCATCTGCTCACCTCATTTGCTCAAGGCTCAGGGATCTGCAGGTTATCGTGGCACTGCACTGGTCGGATTTTGAAGCTTCAAGAAATTGTTATTTTAAGAAATAAGAATCTTTTCTCAGTTTGCGTGGCACGCTACGCTGAAAGATTTGGTGAGAACCAAGGCCGAGACTCGCCTACCTGCTCACTCAGGTCTGGACTTAGGTGCGCGTGAGAGGTGCGCGTGAGAGGACTGGTGAGGTGGAAAATGTGGAAACTTTTGACTATTTAAACGAGCAGGTCGCGGGTTTAAACCTGAGAGGAAAACATACATGAGTAGATTGGTTTTTCTCCTACTTTTGTTGTAGCTTCTTTATCTTAAATATTATTTGTCCCTCTGCATCGCTTTGCAAGTTACACTTATTTCTGGATGTAATTTAGCTCCTATTTTTAGCTACAGGCTACAGAAAATTCCGTGTGTTTTAAGTTCTCAACGGTTGAATGTCACAAGTCTACCCCTTATTTTTCCATATTCTGATTAATTCTGAAACTACGAATTCCGAAAGACACTTTGAACTATTTTTTCTGTCATGTCCTATTTGGATGAGCCTTTGACATTCTATGAGTCCAAAAACGTTTTATTTCACTTCTTTGAAATTTTAAAGGAACGTTGTGTTTTCTGCTATGGAAAGGAAAGACTCAAAAATGTAGTCATATTCTAGAACGTCTCTTTAGATATCATGTTGTCTATATACGTTTCCAGTCTCAAAATAAAGTCTTGTCCATTAGGTTAGCACGCTGGCAGAAACATCTAAAGGTGTTATACTCTCTTAAAAAGAAATACTCAAAAGGAGTCAGTTTCTTTAAACAATCACCATAATAGCCAAATTCCATTTTGCAAAACACTGGAAAAAAATAGTCGTTCAAATTACATGGCGTTTCACTGACATAATATTTGGAATATACGTCCCAGAATTAGCACCCTGAGCAGGGCTGGTTGCTTCTCTGAAATAACCCGTACACAATATAATCTTGTGGGACAGTTTTTACGTCAAGGGAGCTCAAATGAGAAAAGGGAGCAAAATCTCACCAACCAATTTAAAAAAAAATACCATCTGTATGATGAGTGGTTCTAAATGATCTACTTATGTCAACTCTCAGACAGAAGATTGTTTCAAAAGAAGGTTACATTAATTTTGCTCTTTTCGAATATGGTCTGCTTTGACGTCATCCTCTACTGGGTGAGACTGTTTCGAACAATCAGAGAAGATGCAGCCACTATTTTCCTAACCAACAATGGCAGCTCACTATGTGACCTTAATCTAAACCTTTCTGCTCGATTGGGTGGAACAACCACCACTTATTGCCTTGAGCTGAACAAGACAAATCGTTTGTCAAAAAGAAAACTGTTTTCTTTACGCAGTGGTAATGGTCTCTTGAATAAAGTGAGAAGAAAAAAAAATTAGGAAAACACAAGCCATTATTTCCTCTTCTGAACAAAAACCTGCGAGTACTCTTGATATATTTTGCTCAAGCAAAATCAATAAACAGGATGTGACGATATCTTGCCATTTCTTGTGCGTTGCGGTGACTTTCAAAAGTGTAAGAATTCTGTCATTTTTAAGAATTCAGTATGTTGCAAAACGAGAGGTATTTTTTCTGTTGTCAGACAAATAAACAGAATCAATTTTTGTGAACTCTAGGAATGTGTTTTCAAGTTTATCCTCCAGTTTATTTTAACCCATGTGGAGTTCGAAACTATTTTAGGTTCTGTAAATCTCCGTAACATATTTAAAAGGACTTTTTTTATTTCTTTACAAAAACAAATGTCTCAAAGAGAATAATTTCTTTTCTTTTCAACCGCAGTCACAATGTTATGAAAATTATTAATATTACCATAATCATCATCATCATCATCATCATCATTATCATTGCCATCATCATCATCATCTTCATCATCATCATGATTGTCATCATCATCATCATTATCATCGTCATCATCATTATCATCGCCATCATCAATACCATCGTTGTCATCATCACCATGAATAATCATCAGCATCGTCAACATCATCATCATCATCATTATCATCATCACCATCAGCAACATCATCATTGCCTTCATCATCATCATTATCCTCAATGTCACCATCGTCGGCCTTATCATGTTCATCACTACGATTATCACCACCACCATCATCACCATCATTATCATTATTGTCATAATTTTTTTCATCATCAATGTCTTTAATATGCATTGCTAACAACAATAACTATTTATTTTATAACATTAAACTTACAATTTTATACGTTCTGTTTGGAGTAACTCGAATCATTCATCGGTGATCATTCTTAATGTTGAACGACTGTTTATAAGTCTTTCTCGATGCCGTCTTAGAAATAGAAAAAAAAAATCATATTTTGAAAAATGGCCTCTGAACGTTTCAAAATCTGACTGTCAATCGGATACTTTATTTTTTATAGGAAATTTTCATTTTTTTGAAACATTCTTGCAATCAGTAATAATTTAGGAGTCTGTGACATTTTATTTAAACGCCGCGAACACGTTGACTTCGTAGATGAATGGTTCATTTTGACCTTTGATCTTTTTCTTTGTCCATTCTTCGACGCATTTTGGCCCTCCTTGCTTTTGCTTGAGGACAAATGGGGAAGGTTTATAATTATACATTAAATTTAAAAGGGGTATGTTAAATAGATCAGCAAAATTGTGCTTGAAAACGTTGCTTTGAGTGAATCAAACAATACAATTATCCTTTTCTCCTAGCGTATCTAGCAGAAAGATTCAACCATTTATCAGGGCTTCATTAATAGTTTACCAGCGTGCGCGACTGTTATGTTTCCCCTTGAGAAAAGGCTTTTAATTTTTCAGTTGACCTCCAGCGCTTTTAAGATTTTAGTTTGTAGGAGGTAAAATCTTTGCTCCAAACCGAGGAATCTCGATACGAGTCTCTACTTCCTGTCTCTCTTGGTGAGAGTTGCGCAGCGTGGTCGATGTTCGGAGACCGCAGTGACAGAGACTCCAAGATGGACTCAGTAGACTGGCCAGGTATGTTTTGGTGAGGACAAGAGAGGCTGGCGCTGCCTAAAAAAGACTGGTCAAGACGTAGGCGTGGCCGGACATAGTAGCGTCACTAGATAATGCATTCAGGAGAAGAGCTATGTTTCGAAAAAATTATTATTTTGGCTCTCACAAACACAATTCAATCAAATCGATTTGTGTCCAGCTCAATCACTAACAGGTTATGATAGGCCAGAAAACATCTTAAAATAACCTGATATTTATCAGAACTCAAGACAGGCCGAAACAACGCCGTTAGGAAAACATGTTCTGCTTCAATTAGTGAAGTTTTGCTTAGAAGTTTTCGCAATTATACCGTTTATGTTTGTCTGTAAACGATCCACTTCAGCTAAAGATCCTGATACTCCCTGGGTGGGTAGCTTACATCAGTTACAGATCAAATCTACTTAAAAAAAAACGACCGGTTAGATGGTGGTGTCTTTTAGGACGCGAACACAGTCTTTTTGAGCTCATAATTTGCTTTCGGTCAACTTCGTTGAAGCTACGTGCTTCTTTTAAACCTTAATTAGCAATAATACCTTTCAACGTTAATTTGCCAAAGTTGGTGACAGAGTAAAGCAGACCAGCATGCATCATGTCTTTATCGCCAGTATTTAACCTTTGAAAATTCTCGCTAATTAAGAAAAAATCAACACTCCTTTGTTTCTATTTGATATTTTAAAAATAAAATTGAATGAATAAAACGCCACCCGTTGCTGTGGCGAAACAGGTTGTAATGCTTCTATCTGGAAGAAAATCCAGATATTTTAAGGTCTTTGACAGATTTTAAATGAACGTCATTTCTCCAAGATACATCTATTCATACATGAACAGATTTGAGGCGGGTTTTAGAACAGAAATCTACGATCGTGAAAAAAGAGGATTCCCTCGAGATGTACAAATTCCACTAGACTTGTTTGCTGCCCGGGCGATCATTTAGGATTGAAAATAAAACCCTTTAGACTTGAAAGAGCCGATACACATGGTGAAAAGAGATTCCACATAAAGCAGAGACGTCGAATATGAGATTTTTTCGTGTTCCTTCCGTCGCCAGTGTTGGGTCTCTATCGCATGTGAACCAACGCTAAGTTCTTGGCTTTGCAGCATGTTACAGGAAACTCTCCTTTAATTCATATTTCAAATTATCTTGAAAAGTCAATTTTTTTTTGGAATATACAAAGATTAAATATGTACCTTCCTTTCCTGGGCGAAGATGTTATAAGTTTCAAAATCTCAAACGTTATATCATTGATAATAATGGATTCTTTCAGGTTGAAAAACTAAGTATTTTATAGTTTTTTAGGGCAATTACGTGTTTAATTTATTTAACTTGAGAAATATTATTGCATATTCAGGTTGGAATGTTTTTTTTTTTTCGTTAAATGAAATCCTTTTTAGTAAAATTTCCCTATGTATTGCATACTGTCTCTAGCAACTCTTCCAATCAATATTGATGACTCACCTCATTTTACACCACTCACTTCCTGAGCTGAGCTGAAGTTTATCCACTACTGCAGTATTTCTTCTGTCATAAAGTTTTATTTTCATCATGAATTATAAGGTAAATCGGCGAGGGGCTTTGTTTACTTAAAGTTCAATTGCCTTGTTCCTAAAACTACTCGTCCAGCATGCGATTTTCTAGAGCTAAGTTACGAAACCAGCGTCCTTTTAAGAAGTACCTCCGATTATGTTAAACAGCACTTATGAACAAAAGGTTAGCTTTTATATAATTGCAGTCTTTGCCAGGATTTACGTTTATTAGGGCATTTCTACAAAATGATGGAACTTCCTGGACTAAGGTTGAGCCTGGAAATCAAGACATCTCCAAAATAAACCTCAATTTAGCGTTGCGGTAATTTTCGGCTCTCCGCTGACCTATGTTTACATTGGCTCACTGGGACTGTCCGCGGATACAGGAGATTTCAGGGAAGATTCCGGGAACCAGGTAATTCCGTACTATTCGGAACCGCGAAGTTGCCAGAGAAAAATATCCACTCCGGATCGAAATCTTTTGCTCGGCCAGACTTGTTACATTGCTGGTGGTGCCTAAGTGCACGGAAATCCAGACCATTGAACCGTTTTGTTGGTTTTACCGTCGTGCCTCGTGTAGGATCTAAAATTTAGGTTTCAACGAGCACATTTCAGTTCATTCACTACGGAGTTAAAAGTATCTCTCATAGTGAAAATCTCTCTCTCTCTCTCTCTCTCTCTCTCTCTCTCTCTCTCTCTCTCTCTCTCTCTCTTCTCTCAATATCTTTCTCTCTCTCTTAATTTGCCATTTTACTTTCCTCATTATTTGCATTTCTTACTACTTTTACTCTTTATTTTAAACAGGAATCGATTAGAAACTATCTGTTAAAGCTAAGAGCTATCAAAATAAGCGTTTGAATAGCAGACATGTACAAACCAAGCATCCCAAGGACCAGACCTTTAGAACTTAACAAAATTAATGCGCATGTGCAGTAATCCGCATCCGGAGAGCTAGAGAGAGGGCGGGTCCGTTGCCTTGCAGTGTGTACAAAGTTGAGTTCCGGTTACAGACCCAGGCAGCGCCTAGCGGCAGAAGTTGGTGGTCTCTCTTCTCAAGGAATTGATCGTCTGCTGGTCAAAAGTCGACATTCATCATTTCCGGTTCCTTCTTTTCTCTGCACCTTAATGACTGGGATATTGATAAGCTCTTGAAGTCAGGGCGTAGATCACAAGGGTTACTACCTCTTTGATAGGCCTAAAATGTTTCAAATTTCAAACCCCGGGGATTTATCATTTTTGATGTTGATTGGGGAACCGCATTGCTTCCTAACGGCCGGCGAGAATCTGAAGACCGCTCTTTACTTCAAGTGTGGGACAGTTGCTGCATGTTTTGGGAGGTGATCTTTGATCGATGTAGTTAAATACCAAATCTATAATCGAAAAAAAAGGATCGAAGTGCGTGATTGAAACACAAACTCTCTGCACAATTTTATTTGGTTTTGTCAAATCTTCTATTAAATGTGAAATAATTTGAGATGTGTGTCGCAAAGTAGAGGATACAAGTGGGTTATATGATCAACCTTTTATCCAAAATCAGCATGCATTCATGAAACATCGTGAAAAGAATATTTTAAATAAAAAAAATTAAATAGCCAGAAAATTTGATTTATCCCCAGCAGAAAGAGCGACCTGGAGAGCCCATTAATTTTACTTTCCTTGCTGATAAGAATCAAGTCAGCTGTTAAATCTGATTCAAAATGAGAATAAAATCAGTGCAAACTCTGAGTGAGAGTACGAGTCACTTGTCTAATGATGAGTGGCTTTTCTTTACTCACCGGCCCATCCACCACTCAACGCCCGCTACAGTTTAAGAGGGATTTACACTTCGCTTCAAATGTGTAATAATATTTATCCTCTGTTCTACCTGCACTTTAAGACTTTAGTCTACTCTCCAATGTCTTTTTGCTTGTAAAAACAATCCCTACATAGGTTGTTTCTCGGAACCACCTGCCCACTTTCTCTCTCTCTCTATCTATATCCCTATATCTCATCTCTCTTTCTCTCTCTCATTCTTACCATGTCTAACGCCTCTCTCAGTCCATTTATATACCATTATGTCTCTCTGGCACTGTCTGTTTCTATCCTTTTCTCTATCATTTTTTTCTCTCTCTTTCTTTCTCTATCAGTTCTACCTGACTGTTTCTTTCTCTCTCTACTTTATAGTTCGTCTCCCTTTTCCTATGTTTATGTTTCTGAATATCTGTCTGTCAGTCTCTCTCTCCCTCTCTCTTTTTTCTCTCTCTGCTCTTCAGGTGTCTCCGACTCTGTAGATCATTCGGTGTGTTTGAGAATTTCTGTCCTACGCCAACCTTTTCCTATATCCCTATCGGCTGGTCTGTTTGTCTCCTTTTGTCTCTTTGGGAATCTGCTTAAAAAAATCTACCGCAGTGTCCAGTTCATCTCTGTTTGCAGGTTCATTTCTCTTATCATACGCTTTTTTTCCTCTCTTCCCTTTTACTTTATCAGAATTTGCTCCTTTGGCTCCCTTTTTTTTGTCTATGCCCCATTCGATTGCACCAATGGTTTAATGTATATTTTGTAACTGCCAAGTTCTTGACTGAACTAAAAATTGTCATGCTTTACAAGGCTGTGTACAATATTAGGTGTGAAAACAACAAAATTGTACTTCTGCAGCGCAACATCTTAAAAATTTGCAAAGCTGAAAAATATTAAAAAAAAAAAACAAAACAAAAAACAAAACAAAACTGGGCAATCTTTCTAAAAAATTATAGATTGTCGCTTCGGTAACAGAAGAGTTCAATCAAAGCAAACCAAACTTTTTATCAGCAGCAAGACTTTAATTCCTTTAGCCAGCCACGGTTAGCCAACCTGCAAGCATCAGATTCTGTTTGTAATATCTGTTGATGCTGTGATATCCGTGAAGCATCCGTCAAACTCTACTACTCCTGGCATCATATTTAATAAAAAGAAATGTAGATCTAATACATTTTTATATTTTATTCCGCCTTATTCCACATGCAATGAAGAGTTTAAATCTAGTTAACTCATCAATTTTTTTATGTTTTATGTTAGATATTGATTCATTGTTGCTTTAATTTTGTTGACATTTATCTCATTCATGTCATTTCTTTTCGCTCAAATCTAAAACCGCTCAAGTGCAATATTGACACATACACATTCTACTTGTGAAAGTTCACAGAACGGCATGATCCTCTCACCATTTTGGCTCGGTCAAGACGCGTGTCAGATGGTCCTCTTGTTACGTGCTCTCTTAAAATATTCATATAGGGCCAGACGTGCTGAATGACCAGAGACGGGAGTAGCTGGACACTTCGCACCGGAGGTTACATGGCCTGAACAGAGAAGGGGACATATGTTATTATCATGATGGACATAGCTGCCTCATAGCCATAGCACTTCTGTTTCTTGCCCTTATAAACCCCAGACTGCAGACTGAAACAAGTCGGTATCTCACATCAGGATATAAGAAAATGCCCTCCCCCCTAACCCCCCCCCCCTCCTCCAAAATAAAAAAAAGTCGAACGTATTTTCCAGCGTTCATACCAGTGTAAATTCACAAAAGGATAAAGTAATTTCCTGTCCTCCGCAAGAATAAACAGTACCAAAAGAAATAGGGAGAGAAAGAAAATCTGGTAATTATCGTAAAGAAATTCTTAATAATTTTTGCAATGTGCCAATTATTTTCACTTTCTCTTCTTAGGAACATTTGGCTTCTTTTTGGCATTGAAACTATGCAGGCAGGATAGGCACAGTAGCGGTGGTGGGTGAAGAAAGGGGGGTGGGGGGTGGGGGCAGGAGTAGTTAGTGAGAGACAATTCTGTCGAGAAAACCTTTGTTAAAATTTTAAATATGAAAAAGTGGAAAAAAAAAAAAAAAAAAAAAGAAGAAAGAAACAACATCCACTTGAGCTAAAAGATAGTCGTAAAAGATTCTGGAGTAATAGCCAAAGGAAAAGATGGTAAGTCTGGACATTCTTTTCAAATAGGCGTTTTTACTCCTTTTATGTAAAAACCACCACCACCACCACCGTAACAGCAACAATGACACAACAACAACAAATAAATATTATTAAATAGTAATATCAGTAGAAGTAGTAGTAGTAGTAGTAGTAGTAGTAGTAGTAGTAGTAGTAGTAGTAGTAGTAGTAGTAGTAGTAGTAGTAGTAGTAGTAGTAGTAGTAGTAGTAGTAGTAGTAGTAGTAATAGTAATTGTAGCAGCAGCAGAAACAGTAGTAGTAGTTGTAATAGTAGTGGTAGTAGCCGCAGCAGCAGCAGCAGCAACAATATATGCCATGTTAGTAGTAGTGGTCTTCACGGTAACACCAACTGTATCAATATTCTTGGCAAGAGTTGTAGCACAGTAGTAGCAGTAATAATGGTATGAAGTAGTGGTATTCGTGGCAGAAGCAGTAGAAGTAGTCGCTAAGTCGATGAGAGTGTAATGAAAGAAATCATCAAAGCCATACTTATGCTGAGTCTTATATTGACAACTCATTCTAATTATTATAAATAGTCTAATGATTAAAGACATCTCTCTTTTCTATTCTTTCCTCTTAATGTTAGCCTTATTACTTATAAAGGCAAAGTCGGAAAACATAGTACCAGAATCGATCGTTTCTTTTTTACATCAACTTTATTGACCTGTTGGAGGAGAAGAGCCAGAAAAACTAATCCTCTGAGCTATAAATAACGTGACTCAACAAAGATTTTGACCTGGGCATAATGAATAAAACATGAGTTGTAGGTTTAGGTCCTGCACTGTTGGTGCTCTTGGAGTAAAATACCTCTGGGTTTTGGGAATTCACTTTGCCTTTAAGAGCATCTCTCCTTTGACTTAGTAATGACTGCGGTAACATGATAAATCTCTTCTTGAGATGAGATAGGAGAGATGTTAGACCTAGATACTGATTGCTTATCTGCTCATTCATTCCGAGATTTCTTTTTGCCCTAAGGTCTATGTGAAAGATTCCATAGAAGGAAGGAAAATGCTATGTACATTTAGATTTTTCTGTTCTCTTGGTTTGTGTAAATGTATCATTTCTGTTATAGTCTATTCATGAACTTTTTACCAGACAAACTACACAGATATGTCAATTCTTTTAATGGGCGAAAGTTTCAGTTGCGAATAGATTAAGAGCTTATTAACACCAAACCCAGAAGCATCTTTCTATGTTCCATCTACTGTTATTAAAAGCGTCTAATAATCTGTCGATCTCATTTCACTGTTCTTGATCCTATCTATCTGAGAAACATAAACAAATGTCTTGACCTTTTAAAAGAAAAGAAAAAAAACCCGGTTCTTTTAAAATTCTTTTTGTTTATTTCCACAAAGTTTGACGATGTCTCTAAGTTTACAAAACTGTCTTGCGACGTAGCTAAGAAAGAAATCACTGAAATCTCTTTTTGTATCCAAGCAAACCCTTCATTTGAATTAAGCATTCAGTATACTAACTCGAAGTACTTTTCACTTAGGTTTTGGCAAATGTACTTTTTGTAGCGCTTCAAGTTTCATATCTGGTTTGGCATGTTGTGAGAAATTGTAAATCAGCTTTTAAAATCTAAGTATGTTGAAGAGATTTTGCTACTAATTTAAATAAAACAAAGGAAAAAAAAGAAAACTTAATACGATATTTGCGCCGATCGATGGATCCTGTCAAGAAAAGCTGCGCATTGCTCTTTTTCAAGGCATTACGCCAGCAAAGTTGAAAGCTTTTGAACGCCATGAACAGACAACTCCAGTGCAAAATCTAAGAGGAGTTACTCCATCAGTTCAAGAGTTCTGAAGGTACAGATACCGTTTTTCAAAAATGTTTCCAAAATTTATTTGACAAAGCAGGTTAAAACGAGAAAGATGACCTTACAGATTAAAAAAGGAAGAGTAGACGACTGATAGATTGAGAGGAAGGGAGAGAGCGAGGGAGTGAGAGAGAGTGAAAGAGTGAGAGATAGATAGATAGATAGATATATAGATAGATAGATAGATAGATAGATAGATAGATAGATAGAGAGAGAGAGAGAGAAAGAGCTTGGATAAATGAGACATACATACTTACAAAAAGCTTCAAAATTGAAGACAAAAATGTAATTAAAAAAAGAAACCCAATGTGAGTCAAAAAAAAGCACGGATAAACAAAGCAGACAACCAAAGAGAAAATCAGATAAAAAAGGAGAGACACAGAGAGAGAGAGAGAGAGAGAGAGAGAGAGAGAGAGAGAGAGAGAGAGAGAGAGAGAGAGAGAGAGAGAGAGAGAGAGAGAGAGAAGGGAAGTTTGCTAATGAAGACTGGACAGGAATCTGTACCTGGACACAGAGAAGAGGGAAGGTTTCAAAGAGAGACTTGACAGGAATCTGTACCTAGACATAGAGAAGAGGGAAGGTTTCAAAGAGAGACTGGACAGGAATCTGTACCTGGACATAGAGAAGAGGGAAGGTTTCAAAGAGAGACTGGACAGGAATCTGTACCTAGACACAGAGAAGAGGGAAGGTTTCAAAGAGAGACTGGACAGGAATCTGTACCTGGACATAGAGAAGAGGGAAGGTTTCAAAGAGAGACTGGACAGGAACCTGTACCTGGACATAGAGAAGAGGGAAGGTTTCAAAGAGAGACTGGACAGGAATCTGTACCTGGACATAGAGAAGAGGGAAGGTTTCAAAAAGAGACTGGACAGGAATCTATACCTGGACAAAGAGAGGAGGGAAGGTTTCAAAGAGAGACTGGAAAGGAATCTGTACCTAGACACAGAGGGGAGGGAAGGTTTCAAAGAGAGAATGGACAGGAATCTATACCTGGACAAAGAGAGGAGTGAAGGTTTCAAAGAGAGAATAGACATAATGTATAATTGGACACAGAGGGGAAGGAAGGTTTCAAAGAGAGAATGGATAGGAATCTATACCTAAACACAGAGGGGAAGGAAGGTTTCAAAGAGAGAATAGACATAATGTATAATTGGACACAGAGGGGAAGGAAGTTTTCAAAGAGAGAATGGATAGGAATCTATACCTAGACACAGATATAAGAAGGGAGAAAGGTAGAGAGAGGAAATAAGAAAACAGTGAGAGACCAGAAGTGAGATAATTAAATTGAGAATAATCCCCTCGGCGCAGATTAACAAATAGATTTTCACTCAGGTTAACCACTCATCACAGTTAAAAGGACAAACAAAGATAGATAAACAAATTCAGAAAAGATAAAAGAAGAGAGAGACGAGGGATGCAATTGCTCTTACATTATGAGATGACATAAAAAAAAAAGAAAAGAAAAAAAATATTCGATAGTAGGAAAAGCTTGAAACGTACATTTGAAGTAAAATTAATTATATTTAAACAGAAAGATAGGTGCATAGACAGAGAGAAAGATAAAAATACAGATACACAGAAAGGTAAAAAAAAAATAAAAATATAAATGGGTTGATACGTATAAGATACATAATATGAACGGATAAATTCTTGCATAAAGTGATTAACAATGTAGTAGGATAAGAAATAAAAAGTTATATTTATTCCTCCAGGGACAAATTAAAAAGAGAGCCTGAAAGACCGAATATTCGATATTATGATGTATAGAATGAAGAGATAATTTTAAATATCGCCAAAAAAAAAAAAAAAAACAAAAAAAAAAAACATCAGCAATACGTGAAATATTAGGTGGTAAAAACAATGTTACGGTTTACTGATGAAGACAGTACAGTGCTGATGGATAGTTTACAAAAAAAATGAATGGATTAAAGAAAAAAGAAAAGGGATTTGCACAGTGCATGGTAAACAGAGCTACCCCTTCATTTCGTCTTTGACACTTTCTGTTTGTTCAAGAGTAAAAAATCAAAGGACCTGCGCTGCATAGGCGACACAGAGGTAAAGGACCTTTCATCTCTCTCACTAATGGGTGGTAAACACTATGCTAAGACCCCAGGGGGATCGGGATCTCCCGGTTTCCCTCTTGTAAAGCTTTTAGTGACGTGCACGCCTGAGGTGACATGATCACAAGCTGCAGTGTTGGTGAGTACTGAATCGGGCCAGTTTGGGGGTTGAGACAAATAGAATGAGAGCAATAAAAAGAGAGAGAGAGAGAGAGAGAGAGAGAGAGAGAGAGAGAGAGAGAGAGAAAGAGAGAGAGAGGAAGAGAGAGAGGAAGAGAGAGAGAAAGGGAGAGAGAAAGGAAGAGAGAGATAGGAAGAGAGAGAGACAGGGAGAGAGATAGGAAGAGAGACAGAGAGAGGGAGAAAGAGAGAGAGGAAGGGAGAGAGAGAGGAAGAGAGAGAGACAGGGAGAGAGAGAGATAGGAAGAGAGAGATAGGAAGAGAGACAGAGAGAGAAAGAGAGAGAGAGAGAGAGAGACAGACAGACAGACAGACAGACAGAGACAGAGACAGAGAGACAGAGACAGAGACAGAGTGACGCAGATGGTATTGCATAGGGTCGTAACTCATTTTTGCCAACTGTTCTAGAAGACAGACAAACTGCATGATTTGTTTATTTTAGAAGATTAATATTCAAACCAAAGAAATCTTAAAAGTTTGCCGATGAAGAGATTTTTTTAAAAGAGTCGTAACCCTTCTTAAAACAATATTTTTTTTAGATTTGCGTGTATTGCACATAGTCATAACACGACATAGGACTTTATATGTACAAAATTGGTAACACTGTAGGTAAAAAGATGCATCCTTTATAAAGATACCCCAAAGAGCTTTAAATAAAAAAGATGACATTAACGAAATAAAAAATTAAAGCAGCAATATTTGGAAAACATTTTCCAACTTTAACACCTTAATAGTATTAGAAAAAGAGTTTTTCGCCACTTTTTTTTAGACATGCAAAGAAGTTAGAATAATTTATCGCCCCCGGTTTTTGGATATGGAAAGATGTTAGAATAACTTATTTGAAAAGAACACACTGACAAAACTAGATTGTTTACTTAAAAAACAGTTGATAAAAAGAAGTTTAACATTTGGTTAAATTTTCTTCACTTTTCATTGTAAAGTTACAAGGTGCAATTAAAATATAAAAAGGTCTTGTAGCTCTTACAATTATAACGACAAAACGTATAACACGAGTCAACATTAGGTGCTATGCCTTCGTCAGATATTTGAGAAAGACTCAGAGAGATTCAAGTTATAAAATTATATTATATCGGCGCTAAAAAAAAAAAAACATGTGCAAGAAACTAGAGAGACACCAAATAACGGGTTTATAGGTTTTAACAAGAGGTCTAAAATATTATGCCCAGGAAAACAAATTAGTGCTTCATTTTTCTTTAGAAAAAACGATTGTAACGTCTAGTTTTAACCCTTTTGTTTTCCTTCATCATGCCGATATCTTTTTTTTTTCCTGTGGACAGTGAAAACCACTTTTTCACTTAAATCAAGTATGTGATAAGCGTTATGCAAAGTTCATGTATGGTTTCATCTCCAGAGAGATGCCATCGACATGTTCATTTCCTATGTGATACATGACTATGTGTTTGAAACATTTCTTCATTACTTCGTCTAAACCTATAAGCAAGAAATAAAGCAATTAATTTGCAAAAAATCCATTTAAAAAATATTAAGTCTTGCCTGTAAGTTATTTTATCTTTGCTTTTCTGCTTACAACATGCTTTACGCCAACTCTGAATTTCCTCTGCTGAGTCTTCTTTCTTTTCAGAGTGATGTATTCTTCCCTGATGTTCATTTTTTTATTATTATTTTAATTTAGCGCATTGCGGGCTCAATAATTATCCATCTAACATTTTCGACCCCGATGTCGTTTAGGAAATTGATCTGTTCGGCTTGCAGTCGGACATCTATCTGCCATTTATGAAGAAAAAACATGCGATAGGTGATAAAATGAGCATCGTGAAGTGTTTAATACCAACTCCACGGGACATCAAAGATAAGAACTGTTTTCTCAGGCACATTTTAGAGAAACAGCTGTTACTACTATGCCTTATAACACTGTCTGGCATGGTTGTTGTATCTTTAGAGGAGCAAAAAGGTGATGGTCATCGTGGTCAGAAGTAGATAATCGTGTAACCATGCTATGTTTCAGCTGTGTCGCTGGCCAACACCTCTGACACTGCAGTCATGGCTCTGTTTTTCCTTTGTTGTCTTGTGCTGCTTGAAACAATTCCACCAGTCTGCCTAGAGGGATGTCACAGATATTCAAATTCTACGGTACAAAGAACAGGACGTCAAGGTCTCTACCGCTATCTGATTCCAAGGAAAACTCCTGCATCGACTCCAATGCTGTCCTTATTTCTTCATGTATGAGCTCAAAATGATGACCAGTTAGTAAAGAGTCATTCAAATTCACACAAAAAAAATGTTGACAGTACGCTGTTGTCGTATAGATATAATCATTTTAGCGCTTCCATTACCAATGAGCACACCTCATAAGTCCATTGAATGTGCTTAAAAGAGATACACAAACGATCCCTGTACACTATCAGGACGCAGGAATAGCCAGGTGTATGATAAACAAAAGTCAGAATCAGTAATACTGACACATGTCTAAAGCACCGACGACTATTTTGAACCATTCGTCTTTTAATTGAATATAAAGCGATGCGCAGTTCGAAGGAGTCATTGACACATCATATTTCTGGCCGTCTAAACAAGCAGGCTTGGAAACAGTTGTCAGAAGTGGATTCTGACTTTCTCAAAATGTTTGCGTTGATGCAAAGTCAGTGGCTGTTTTTAAGAAATGTATCTAGGCCTAGCTTCACGGAGGTCCAATCTCCTGCGCTTTGCTTTCTTTTTTCAGTAAAGAGCCAAGTGCCTTGAACGTCCACTACCTGCCGCTGTCCCAGATAATAATGTCATCTACTTTGATGCCTTGCCTCTAGCAGTGAACGTCTGAAAGAAGTACGAAGCCGTTGAAATATTACGTAATTCTCACGTACCGTATAAACACGTCGATACTTAACTTAAAAGCTAAGTTCTAGTTAAGTTCTCATTTTAGGAAATAATAAAATTGATAAATGTAGCGCCTGTATTAACATTCAAACATTTAATTTAATTTCTTTTTCTTTGACTTGCTCGGTGACATTTGAATTCTCCTATAGGTTTTTTTTTTTTAAAGATCGTAAATAGTGTTTAACGTATACGCTTTTTAATCAAGATACTATAGCCCGGTGTGCTTGCAACGCAGAGCTCACCGTATCTTTTTGTGAAATTCTTTTACCTCTTGTCATGAGAATTTGGGATTTACATTCTTGGAACATTCCAGATTTTTTATTACCCCCCAAAAAGCGCAATTGTATCAAACATTTTGGCCGATATAAAAATTGGGTTTTAAAACAGTTTGTCTGATGAACTCAATGCACTCAGAGAACCCCAAGTGTAATCTTTAACACAAAATTTGCAATTCCAGGTAATTAAATTTCTAAAAATATTGCAAATGAAAATTGAAATCTTCATAATATTAATAACATATTCCAATTATTGAAAGAACGAAAATCAAACAAAAGCAAACAATTCAGAAGAAGTTGAGAGGAAATTCAGTGAAAAAGGAACAAAAAATATTCGTTTCTGGTTCACCTCAAGGCAGTGTAGAGCTCATATAATAAGAGCCATACCTTGACCTGTATGTGCCGTTTTGTTTGAACTATCGTTAGAAAATAGCCGCGGAAGGTGCCACATGATATTTCTTCTTCCTAGGAAATGTTCGACTCAACCCTGGCCGAATTTATCATAATGTTTGATTAAGAGGTTGGGATGAGGCTCAGTTATAGTCTTATCTTCTTTATGGGAGTCTGACAGTCTGTACGTGGGGCTCCTACCATTTTCTGGAGAAGTATGATGCCAGAAATAGTGATCACTGATTGTTTTCAACTTAATTTGTTGCAGAAACGTTTTAGTTGTCCAAGGAAATACTTTCATTAATAATGAAATAAATGTTTCAATAAAATGTAAAGATATTTACACATGAACACCAAGACAAGGTTAGTTAGAAAAGAAAATAGTTTAAGCAAATAATACCTTTGCATGCCATAAAATTATAAAATGTGGGACTTGAGAGACGTTCGATCCATTTCATTTTAATCACCAATGTTTTTTTTAAAATAAAGTAAATCTTATCAGATTTGTGTTATGTAAATATATTATTTACACAAAACCTAACCTGAATATAAATGGTGAGAAATCATAAAAAGCCAACATTACAACTTTCGTTTTTTTTTTTTAAATATTTAAAATAAAGCTTGCTCTTCAAGAATCTTCGTCCAAAGATCGCAAAGTTGGTCTAGAGGCAAGGAAAACAACGTCAGTAATGTGCTGTAAATGAGGGGTTGATATATGGCCTTATTACTCTCTTTCTTCCTTGTAAAAGAGTAAGAAGGAAAAAAAATGATACAACTACTAGCATTAAAAAGACAAAGAAACTGGTACAATAGAAGAAAAAAGGAATTTTTGAGAGAAAGACTTTTATCTGTTGCACTGCAGTCCCAGAAGAAAAAGGTTTCCTAATTATTTTCCTATCTTTGGTATGGATTCCAAATTTTGGTAAAATTCGAGCTTTTTTTTTCTTTTCTGCTTTCGAAAGAGGTTCTTTTTTTTTTAAAGAACATTGAATATTGCAGTAAAAATGGATTCTGATAGATGTGAAATTAGTACGTCCGCCTAGATATCTGCATGGACCATTGTTCGAAGGTTTAGCCCAACAAGGACTGTGAGCGAGTTTGATGCCTCCAGCCTGTCTGAAGACGGCTTGTTTACTTTTGACCTAGAAGTCTTGTGTGTTTTGGGAGGGAAAGGACAAAGGGTGGGGTGGGGAAGAAGGGATAATTTAAGGCAGGTCACTGTCAAGTAAATAAAGAAACAAAATCTCAAAGATTGAGGCAGAACTAATTTTAGACAAAAGATTTGATTTGTATTTTTTTTTGGTCTGCTGTGGTTTACCACAAAGTTATAAAGTTGCTCTCTGTTTTTTTTTTTGCGTGACACATAGTGTCCCAAAACGGAATTAGTCCTTTGCTTTACTACGCATACTTTCTTCCGATATTGAATGTTGCAATACATCTATAAAATACTTGCACACTCAGAAGATCTACCACGAATCCTAAGAATTCTGTTGGTAAAGCTAACGATGCTGCAGTTTTAAATCTTTACGAGTATGTTTCAATTTGGAAACAAAGAAGGAAATAGCATCAATGAGAAAAAAAATCGAAAGGAAAACAGTGAAACCCCGTCGGTTTCCAGACTGGTCCATTAGTGGTAGCTGGCCTGACACTAACGAGCTTTATCAACACTCAGGCACCTGTGAAGTGTTCACTCTCTATTGCCGAGCTATTAACAGGGGAGACACTGACTTTTTTTCCTTTCTTTTTTTATATAAATGACTTCGAATTTCAGACCTATATTGAGTATTCTCAAATCCTGTATCATTACAGGCAAGTAAAAGGTGATTATTTACCCTGTTTAAGTTAGTTTTATTTTCGTATTCCACAAGTTTTTTTTTTTTATTTATTTGGTATGAAGTTCTTTCAAGTCCAGAAGCAATTAACAAACTTGGTCTTATGTTATTTTAATTATTTTTTTTTCGTTACCGTGCAACATTCTTTGAGAAGTATGTAAAATAATTATGTTGATGCCGCAATCGATAAAAAAGAGAGGGGGGGGGGGGGGAGAGATGGGATGGATGGGAAGAGCAACGGAGGGGGAAATGGTGGATGGCATGAGCAACTGATGCTGGCGAGGATGTTGGTGTGAAAGATTCGCTCATTGTCTAATCGAGTTGAGCACTTGCTGCATGCCTGAGGGGGCGAGATAATTGACGCAGGTTGTCAATTCCCAGGTAACCTTTACATGCCACAACTATTGCTGAGCAGTTTTCTTTCATCAAAGTCGAGGAATGTCATCTTGTCCTTATTCAAAAATAGAAATAAAAGAAATTAAAGAGAGTAGGAAGACAAAGAATAAAGTGTTGATCCAGAAGGAGAACTATAGGATAAGATATTTTTTAAGAATATGAAGAGAGCCAAGGCAATACTAATTTAATACAATTAAGCGAATAATTTTTTTCCTATCATTTGTACAGGAAAAACAATTTATCTTGGTTTAACCAAAACAAAATAGACAGAAACATCACATTCTTTCAAATCACTGTTGTATTTCTTTTTTTTTATTCTTTTTAACGTTTTGTAATTTAATACAGTAACTCTAGAAGGCAAACTAAAATTGTAAATTGTGAAACCGCACTAGTTCCGGTATTCATGATTTCTAAAAGAATTTCTGTGAAAAATTATTCAGGCACAACCTTTTTTTACACACACACACACACACACATATATATATATATATATATATATATATATATATATATGTTTAATAAGTCTACAAAATATTTATGTTTGTAAGTTTTATTCTCTGTGGCCGCCGTTTAACTAGAAATTGATTCATCTGTACCACGATTCTCGTTCGGAAACCGGTTTCTTTCCTGACACCTTAAAGGTTTACAATGACTTCGCACTTCTGAGCTTAGCTACCGAAATTGATGAGCTTTTATTTTTTTTTTTTTTTTGCAATGCCTTAAAGATAGAGCTGTTTTTTGGGTAAGAGGACCTCGAGATAAGATTACACTGTGACTAAATCTGTTCTGATCTCTCCCGGAACTGATGAAAAGCGGTCCGACAATCAAGGTTTTTCGTCTGGTCGACGTTGTTTGCCGATGAGTTCCTGAGCTCCAATCACCGCCCTTTGACCTCAGAGCACTGGACCCCAGTACATCTCTGATTGCAGCTCGGGTTGAGGAGTGAGAGAAAGCCCTAAAGCTGCAGAATGCTCATCAGATGTGTTCTTCAACCGAATTTTAATGCTTCATGAATATTCACCCAGTTTTCTTCAACTTTCTGATGAACCTTTTAGGCTGTGGAGATCGGGCCTTTTTCATAACGTCGTTTAATCTTATGGGTTTTTTTTTTCCTTTTACGTTTTTTTTAAAGGAATATTGTGAGTTTGTGGGTTTTGAATGATTGAAAAGTATTTGCGGAGATGG
Source organism: Elysia crispata (assembly GCA_033675545.1). Classification (NCBI taxonomy): domain Eukaryota; kingdom Metazoa; phylum Mollusca; class Gastropoda; family Plakobranchidae; genus Elysia; species Elysia crispata. The sequence continues at coordinate 244,753 of JAWDGP010001827.1, forward strand.
ATGCTTGCTCTTTTATAAATCTCAAAAAAGTCTTTGAAATTTGCTTTTTGCATAACCTTTGCGTTTGGAAAGGTTTAGAAGACATTTTAATTTCGATTCTTTAAGCAGCTTCAAAATTATATCCAAAAACTCGAAAGCGAAGTCTGCACTGATATCTAAGATACGCTCTTATAGTTGAAACTTTAATTTCTATCTCATCTTTGATCATTTAATTTTCAAAGCACGGACACATAAATACTCTTAAGTACACAATAGCCCAGGATTCCAGCAACACGATGACTGCTAGCATCCTGGCCAGACTAAGATGGAAGGCTGCTTGGCCTTAGGGGCATCTTACAAAGCAGATCGAAATATCACTGCGACCAAATGATCGAGACAGGGCATAGGAGTACGATTCTTTACAGTGACGTGAGGTCGAAAGATGTAGAGTGGCAGCTTTAGAATCACTTCTCTTTTCCGGAAAATACTCATTTAATAGAAGGTAAATTGTACTTTACAATTCACTAGAGAATATTGCAGTCAGGAATGAAAGAACGTCCTAGATCACACCTCGACCTAATACAGCTGAGGGGACTCTGACCTCTGACAGGAAAAAATAAGTTGGGATTCATGAGAAGAAGTGCTTTAATAATTATCTATTTTAAAACTATGTATGCTCATATTTCGAAATTGTATAACTTTAATTTGGAGCGACAAAAGTCAGCAGAGTGTGATTGAGTGAGTGAGTGAGAAAAAGAGAGAGAGAGAGAGAGAGAGAGAGAGAGAGAGAGAGAGAGAGAGAAAGAGAGAGAGAGAAGAACGCAAATTATCATTAATAACGGCTGTTAGTAAAAGCGAGACAGAGACGACAAGATAGACAGGTATTTTCCCACCACTCTACTCTCCAATAAGTGCGTTTGATATTTTTGTATATTATCGAAAAACTAAATTTTCAGAGATTTATCCCTTTTTTACTGCGGAGTAAAAATAGCTAACACCAAGAACACAGCTATCAAGCAAAAAGGGAGGAGAAAAAACATGTAACGTTTAAACATGATGAATCAACATTTGCAGGAAACGTGCGCGTGCGCCCAAGAATCGGAAAATATTAATTCATATAATAAGGATACCGATCATTACAGAAAAACTTGCAAGTGAACATAAAATATTTTTTCTTTATGCCTGAACAAGTTTTATCCAACGTATTCTCTTTCCATAGAGATGGTATCTACAAACAGCAGAATCAACAGATACCCCCAGCTGATTTTAGCTCCTCCTGGTCTCCCCGACTGATGGACGAATATCTGGAGCACTGGGCAGCTCCTCAACAAGCCCTCAGAACCAGTCAGTAAAAACAGTGGTGGCTGGAGTAACATGAACGTAAATCCAGCATTAATCAGATCTGTTTCTATTTCGTGAGGGACGAACGACAAGATTTTAGAAATGACCTTTGGGGTGTGTAGGAGTTGGAAATGGACCTTAAAGAGGTTTTCGCCCTAGAAGACTTTCAAAATAGTGGCGTTTTGAGAGATTCAAGGTTACCTTGAAGACAAAACGAGTTCATAATTGTACAATGCTTTCTTTTATTTTTTTTGGATGGATAATCTTTGTTTTATATATTATATATTTGTTCAGAATAATAATCTCTATAATGAAGGTATACAAACATTTGTTACAAAATGAGGATAATTTCGAATTTGAATGTTTTAGCTGTACAGGACAATTCATGCGAAAGTCGAGTTATTGAAGGGTACAAATTGGCTCTTTAATGATCCTCCTTTCCAATTTCTTTGGAAATAAAGTATCTTTTAACATACAAACGATGTAACAAAATGTGACATTTTACTCTCTTAAAGAGCATATAAAGTTCATTTTCATCTGATATCAAAATCTCAACAGGCCATAATCATGACTTGCTCCTGGAACAGCCGTGTCGACTCACATTGGCCTTACCATGTAATGATGCTTCGGCGCTGTAAAAATAGTGAATGTTGGAAATACGCACAAATAAATAACAAAGGAAGATACAGATAGTTATTACCCAAAGAGCTGTAGCACTAGATCTAGTCGATAGTAAGGTGCAGGTATAATCTGCAAGTAAAACCCAACCCATCGCTTCCCCAGCCGGTGCAATCAATACCTTCTTATCTAAGCATTGTTTTAGTGGCAGAAAAATTTCATTCCCGACCCTGCGCAGTTCAAAGGGCAATTCCGTCTGGAAAACAAGAGTAATCCATCAACCTACAAAGTGAACTGTAGTGCTTTGATATCCAAAACCTGAGAGCACAAGTAAATAGAACATTATTTTTGTAAAGTGCTAAGCTTTATTTTACATCCTTGTGATTTACCGACATCTCCACTTTATTCAGATAAAAACAGATAACAGATAAAAAAGAAAACATTTCGTCGTTAACTTGAAAATGAGTTTTAACACTTGCACGTAACTTAACAACTTGAATACGCCTACTCTAAGATAAAACTTTATTTACTTGGCATTCATGAGAAGTTTTACAGTTTGAAAAAAAAACCTGATGATTTAGGAGATAGGGATACCATTTTAAAATTGCGTTCGTTTTATGGAAATCATCGAAAAAATCAAAATAATGTCGTTGATTCTAAGGAAACGCCAGTTTCAATTGATCACTTATTTACGACCTTAAGTAAGCTTTTACTTTTTAGCAAGTCTTCTATGACTTTAAAATAAGAAATTGTAAATAAAACCAATTATTCATCCTTGTTCATGCCGAGAGTGAAAAAAAATTACTGAAGGCGATAACCATTGAAGAAAATTACAAATGTGGTATTTCGTGCTAAGCCGTTCACAAAGATGTTTGATTTAGTGTGGAAACATATAAGTGTACCCTACTGCCCCAGACATAGCCAGGATAATAGTCGGGAATATCGAGTGGTCTATCGTTATGCGTGTGTTTTACAAAACCTGATTTTTTTCAGACTGGGATAAAGTTTACAGATCACCTTGTCATGAAAACAAGACATAACTAGTACAAATGAAATGTACTATAAACTTTATCTCCATCCTGCTATACAAGGATTTTTATGACTAAATGTTTCTTGCCAAGCGTACTTTTGCTTTTGGCGTTATCTATAAAAACAAGAATTTTTTTTAATGACCGCCTATGTCAATTCATGGAAATACACGTTTTCTCTGGATATGCTTTATAGAGTTTGTCTGCCTTGGAACAGAGGACATCAAGGTCCTTTTTTCTTCTAAACATTTGTTGAAAGCGGTAAGCAGCCGTTTGACCAACAAAAAGGTAAAAGAGCCCATTTAAATTCGTTCAAACCCCAGTTGTCAAACTGCTCTGATGAAAGCTAATGAATTTTTTTTTTGCTGAGAAATCTAATTAAATTAATGGCTCGTTGTTTTTTTTTTTGAATGGGGCAAGTATTAATTTTGATGTTTTCGATCACGGATCTCCCAAACCGTTAATATAATAGAAATACGGGAAATAATATGGCTGTCACCGTTTGTTTGTGCCTTTTTTCTTGTATTTCTAGACTTACTTAAAATTCACGTTGTTTTTTGCTTTTACTTGTAATAATGACTTTCCCTTAAATATTTTGGTCTCAAAGTGCGAAGTGTTCCCTGATGATCTACACCCCTGTCTCTGACGAAAATTTAGCGTCTATTACACATGAATTACATATGTCTGGGAATAATAATTTTTCAATGGCCGTGTACTTAAAACATACAAAGAAGCACCAAAGCTCTCTTTAGTTCCAACATTCAATTCTGATATACAGGCTGTCGAATATAATATTGAGCAGGTAACAAATTATTGACTTTGTGAGCCTTACTTATGGTATTAAGTTATCAAAGTCTAACCATTTTATAATAAAAAATTTTCAACACCAAAAAAACAGCAACAAATGAGTTATTTAGATTTAATCTTTATTTTCTCTCATAATCGGGTAAATGTTTTATTATACATAAATCCAATGCAAATTAGAATGGATTGTCATGCTTTATGGTGGTAGGTATATGAATCATTTTTGACAAAGAAGACAAATTGCCTCTTTGAATTTTCATTGCAGGGCGAAAAATTTCAACTTTACGACTTTTACCTTTCATCCCCCAGTTGAAGTTTCAAAGTTCACTGTTAAGGTAAAAATCAACACATCATAAAATGCATGATCTTTTTCACATTTAGCACTTACGCGTCGCTCGTTTTTTATTACCTTAATCAAGCTTTGGTTCTTTTTAAAGCTGTGAGGTCTTGGAATTTGTTACATTATAGGCCTAGAAATGCCGCTGAGGGTTTTTCAACTTTTTTAGGCTTAAACTTAAGGTTTATATTTTAAGGACTTCTTAACTTGTCTATCGTAAGATACAGCACTGTGATATGTTTGCCTTTTCCTTTTTCTTTTAGTATCTCTTACCTTACAATTCCATTCAAAATTTCGTTCATTTTCTTAATCTGATTCTTTTCAAATATATTTGGCAAATTTGGCAAGCTTACGTTTATGAATGTTAAGGAAAGATAGTGAAATAAAAAGATCTGAACATACAGAATCTAAAAAAAACAAAGCTTAACTCATTCAAGAGATAAAAGGATGCTCTTTGATTGTGTTCCTTTGTGTTTTAAACTTTACTTTCAAATTGTTCTATTTTTTTTTTCTTGCAATGGTCAATACAGATTATGAGAAACACAACTCTTCTTTGGTTATCAGCATGGTTATCCTTACGTCCTTACCGAATTTTAATATTTTTTTCGGGATGAAGCTTACATAACAAACTCTCTATCACGGGCCATTATGCTCAGCCATCTTGGAACAACAGTGAAAGGCAACAACTTATTCATTTTTGTTATGGTTTTTCTCCTGCCCGTTCAGTGTAAAGGTCGCATTTGTGAAGGTAATGAAGTAAATCCTTTAAGAGCAGCCAGGTGCGATGATTACAGCACACCGAACCATTACCATTCCGTTGCTGGTAATAACACACGAAAACAGCATCAGGTCTAGCCTTATACTAACCACTTACAGAACTTTGCGCTTGCGAAAACACACGTGCGTTACAGACACGACCAGAACAAAAATGGAATCGCATGTATGCCATTCAAACAAGTGATCGCTTACATTGAAAAAAAATAAGAAAGGGCAATAAAGAATGGTATTTTGCTTATATATTTCCAGAGACAGACTTGTGTGGGGCCCAAAGGCTGATTCACTTATAACCACAATTTAAATGGACTTATAACGGACTTTGGTTAAAGAATCGGTTTTGCAATATTTTTACAGCAACGTCACACTTAAAAAGAAACTTAATCTTATCTAAAGCTGGAATGTATTGCCTGTCAGACTTAACGAAACTTCGAAGTTCGTTTAAGATATTCGTGTTGATCATTAAAACTTCAACCTTGCGTCTCCTTTAGATTTAGGAATTAGAATGACAAAGTTAGGGCTTCAACTTGGCAATTCCGCCTGGTTTAACAATGCAGAACACTTGAGCCTCAACTTTGCAGTTCCGCTAGGCATACCAATGCAGAACTTAAGAGCCTCAACTTTGCAGTTCCGCTAGGCATACCAATGCAGAACTTAAGAGCCTCAACTTTGCAGTTTTGCTAGGCATGCCAATGCAGAACTTACGAGCCTCAACTTTGCAGTTCCGATAGGCATGCCAATGCAGAACTTAAGAGCCTCAACTTTGCAATTCCGCCTGGTTTAACAATGCAGAACACTGAAGCCTCTAAGTTTGCAGTTCCGCTAGGCATGCCAATAAAGAAATTAAGAGCCTTAACCTTTGCACTTCCGCTAGGCGTGCCAATGCAAAACGTTGAAGCCTCAACTTTGCAGTTCCGCTAGGCATGCCAATGCAGAACTTAAGAGCCTCAACTTTACAGTTCCGCTAGGCATACCAATGCAGAACTTAAAAGCCTCAACTTTGCAATTCCGCCTGGTTTAACAATGCAGAACTTAAGAGCCTCAACTTTGCAGTTCCGCTAGGCATACCAATGCAGAACTTAAGAGCCTCAACTTTGCAGTTTTGCTAGGCATGCCAATGCAGAACTTAAGAGCTTCAACTTTGCAGTTCCGCTAGGCATGCTAATGCAGAACTTAAGAGCCTCAACTTTGCAGTTCCGCTAGGCATGCCAATGCAGAACTTAAGAGCCTCAACTTTGCAGTTTTGCTAGGCATGCCAATGCAGAACTTAAGAGCCTCAACTTTGCAGTTCCGCTAGGCATGCCAATGCAGAACTTAAGAGCCTCAACTTTGCAGTTCCGCTAGGCATGCCAATGCAGAACTTAAGAGCCTCAACTTTGCAGTTCCGCTAGGCATGCCAATGCAGAACTTAAGAGCCTTAACCTTTTCACTTCCGCTAGGCGTGCCAATGCAAAACGTTGAAGCCTCAACTTTGCAGTTCCGCTAGGCATGCCAATGCAGAACTTAAGAGCCTTAACCTTTGCACTTCCGCTAGACGTGCCAATGCAAAATGTTGAAGCCTCAACTTTGCAGTTCCGCTAGGCATGCCAATGCAGAACTTAAGAGCCTCAACTTTACAGTTCCGCTAGGCATGCCAATGCAGAACTTAAGAGCCTTAACCTTTGCACTTCCGCTAGGCGTGCCAATGCAAAACGTTGAAGCCTCAACTTTGCAGTTCCGCTAGGCATGCCAATGCAGAACTTAAGAGCCTCAACTTTGCAGTTCCGCTAGGCATGCCAATGCAGAACTTAAGAGCCTCAACTTTACAGTTCCGCTAGGCATACCAATGCAGAACTTAAGATCCTCAACTTTGCAATTCCGCCTGGTTTAACAATGCAGAACACTGAAGCCTAAAGTTTGCAGTTCTGCTAGGCATGCCAGTACAGAACTTAAGAGCCTCAACTTTGCAATTCCGCCTGGTTTAGCAATGCAGAACTTAAGAGCCTCAACTTTGCAGTTCCGCTAGGCATGCCAATGCAGAACTTAAGAGCCTCAACTTTGCAGTTCCGCTAGGCATGCCAATGCAGAACGTTGAAGCCTCAGTTTTGTAGTTCCGCCTAGCTTGACAATGGAGAAAAGGATATCATTAAAAAGGCAAACAGTCTATTTTTGCAGCTATATGAATCGTAAATTTAACATAGATTTTGATTTTACGCCAGGCATTGTCACTCCCATAAACAGGTCATAGATTTTTAAAAAGAAAGAGTTTAAAACTTAACTCTTTTCGACTTGTGTAGACCAAGGTTCAACAGCGAGGTCTATGTATCATGCAACAGGCAGCTTGATTATCAGAGACATCTGTTACTTTCCTTATACTCAACTTGCTGTCACACAAGTAATGTGAAACTGATAAGCATCAGACACTGTTGTTTTATTTTTATTATAGTTTAGATTGAAGCATTATCCACGCGCACATTTTACTTTTACAGGACTAGCCTCAAAGATTAGGATTGAAAAAAAATTGATAATGCACACGATAAAAACACATCAAGATTTTTTATGAGGCCATGAATGTATGTTTTGTGAAAGCAGGACAAAATGAGGTTTTCCTGCAGCTCCAGGGACCCGCTAGTGGCTCTTCCTCTTCTAGGAACGTCAAATGGGTCGTGGATTTGTTTTATTGCTCGTGTCACGTCATTTCTCATTCTGTCTGAATATATTACAACTGGCAAATGGATTTTCTGATTTAAAATCAATGTGTTTCAAAACAGTTATTGGAGAAATAAACTCTGTTTGCGTTTAATTTTCTGTATATTTTTTTTAGTTTTATAGTAATGAAAAAAGCATTGTCTGACTTGCTGTTTAAAATTTTGCATTTTCAATGTGCAAGTTGAACCAAGACACACCAGGCAAGCTTAACTAATCTGTTTCTCAGTTCCCTGTAAAATCTGTTACAAAAGCGACAAAACCCACGAGGGAAAAAATACGCCAAAAACGTTTTAATCATCTAGATACATGCCACTCCCATATAAAGAAACCGCATTTTAAAGTCTCGATGGACTCAAGGCTCATCGGTATCTAGGGATAGACTAATAATGATAATAATAATAATAATAATAATAATAATAATAATAATAATAATAATAATAATAATAATAATAATAATAATAATAATAATATTGCTGTTGCTGTTGTTGTTTTTGTTGTTGTTTCCCTTTTTCATTTCTAGTAAGCTTGTACAGTCGGTAGCTAAACATTGCGGCTATCAATAACAATGCCTATGAATATATATATACTTATATAAAATTCACAAATGTGTCAAGGGACATAGAAGTTACTGTAATTTAGGGTGACAGAACATACCGGTTAAGATAACAGTTACCGGGACTTCAACTGTAGCGCATTCCATCCACCAGATTCGATCAAATTCTCTCTTTCAAAGACTTAAATGGGTTACACAAATATTGCACATCAAATACTAAAAACGTGAAAAAACATTATGGTAATAGTATGCTTTACCAGAAGATCAAAGCAGAGGAAAGAAAGCAAAACGAGGCAGATGTTTACCCTGGGAATCACCGTCTGAGATCAGGACACAAGACAAACTAATCGGTATGTGGTCTGCTTTGGTTGAGCTCCCTTATGAGTTTTCTTCGATTAGTGATTTACTCCTGTGGACATACTCAGAAATATTTCAGATTGGAAATGGAAATTAAAGAATAAATAAACTAGAACAATTTGAAATAGTGATAAAGAATTGTGAGAAAAAATAAGTCTTAATTTAAATAAAAAAAAGTTTATGACTTGATGCGTATTTTAGATTTGCGAAAGTAAAAAAAAAAAAAAAAAATTATAATAATAATGAATAAAATAAAAAAAAATAGGAAAATCCATATCTTAATAAAAGGCAAGGAATATTTTTCTATACTTTAAATCAGGATTAGCAACTTTATACTGAAGTATTTTAAAAGTTGTTTGCCTAGACACACACATTCAAGAGTCGTAACCTATCTTTTTAATAGCAAATTTAATCCCGAAGTAAAATCAAGGGGTTATATGGTTCTGGCGTGGTCTTTGCTAGGAGCTCAGGACTCACCCCAATGTATGCATCTTAAACGACAGTACGAGCACTCAGCCACAGCTTTAGACGCTGGGTAATTTTAGATGCGGCGTTGTCCAAATTAAGAACGGTCAATTTGAGCAGAAGTAACTTTAGCGCAGGTGTTTCTAGTAGCCGGCAAGGTGTATTACAGGTCCATCATAATTAGGTTACAGGTTCATCCGCTCTCGGTATCCACAATATGAAAAGGAAGGTCTCAGCTTGGCTTAGAGAAGAAAAGCGCGTGTCTGTTATAGAGAACTGCTTCGCTTTTCTATTTTAGTTATTACATACAGGTTTCTAGTTTAGAATAACACTTCTGGAGAGATAAGGGAATTTGTCGGCGAGAGAGAGAGAGAGAGAGAGAGAGAGAGAGAGAGAGAGAGAGAGAGAGAGAGAGAGAGAGAGAGAGAGAGAGAGAGAGAGAGAGAGAGAGAGAGAGAGAGAGAGAGAGAGAGAGAGAGAGAGAGAGAGAGAGAGAGAGAGAGAGAGACTCTAACAGGCAGAAGGGAGAGAGGGGAAAAGACAGGACCTTTATTAAATAAATATAATTTTTACGAAAACTTATTGTATTATTTAAGAAGAAAACAGATTAAAAGCAGCTAATATATATATATATATATATATATATATATATATATATATATATATTTATATAAAGAGAAAGAGGGAGAGGGAGAGAGAGAGAGAGAGAGAGAGAGAGAGAGAGAGAGAGAGAGAGAGAGAGAGGGGGGGGGAGAGGAATAGAGAGAGGATAGTAATTATTTCAATAGATATGACAGAGTGGCTGATTAAAAATCATTACTTGTTTTAAGTGGGACAAGGAAGTAGATATATTCCAATTTGCATTTTTTAAATATCAAACAGTAAACAAATTTCATTGCAATCACCTCAACCATTACTTTCGCCAGGTAACTACCCTTCGATGCCCACCATGTTTACAAAAACTGTCCAATCTTTCTCCTTTATCCAAGACGCAACTGAATATGACTTCACGAGTTGACTCTCCGTTGGGATTTGCGGTCCTTTTAGACCAGACGTGCTGATTTCTTAGCCTTTGTGACCTGACCTCTATCGACCTTGGGTGACATTCTCGCACTGATTCCACGAATTCATTTAAATATACTTGGAATATGACCTAGTAGCATTGTTTTGATTTTTTTTCCGATTGTGTGGTACAGTCCACGCATGAGAAGAATATCATTCTCAAGTCCATATACAGGACATTAACCTAGCCCCCGTCGGGAACTGAGAAGATTGAAACGAAATATCCCTTCCAGAATTTAGGGAGTCGGACTCGTGCTACTAATATTCCTGCTATTATCAGAACATACATTCTAACTTTATTACCATCGGTGCTTCTAATCCTTGAAAAAAAATTACTTAGAAATGTAAAATGACAAAGGTTGATGACAACCATGTCATTCAAACACATCAGCTTGGCTTGTTGAGTTTCTAAAATGACATACAAGTAATACTAGAAAAACAAAAGCTTCACACCCAAAAAACTTTTTCTTCAGGAATCATTTTGGATAACATACTTTTTGCACAGGCACATTGTCACAAACACACTCACACACACATATTAATAATATATATATATATATATATATATATATATATATATATATATATATAGAAAATCTTACCTTAAATTCTCTGCATACTACACTTGTGTTTCAAGCGGAGGACAAAGGTGCCGCTTGAAACACAAGTGTAGTATGCAGAGAATTTAAGGTAAGATCTTCTCTATCTATGAAATGCTCCCACAGTTGAGCACTCTTATCAATTATTCCAACTTATCTTCAAACTATACATATATATATATATATATATATATATATATATATATATATATATATATATATATATATATATATATATATATATAAATTTTAAAAAGTCTAGATCACTTAGTGTGATCAGCTACACATGTGTTTCGATGAGTTACATCTCTTCAGGCCACAGAAGTGATCTAGACGTTTTTTAATTTATTTAAGTTCCTTTAATCTTAAAGTTTAGCACTTTTCTAACTTTGTGCTTCCTAAACAAGATTTGTATATATATATATATATATATATATATATATATATATATATATATATATATATATATATATATATACACACATACATATATAAACCCTGTACCACAATATGTCAAGATACCTGGAATTCGGATTTCCTTTCTTTTGTGCACGTGCTCACATTGTCTTTTTCTGTCAGTCTTTGTCACAGTAACTAACTTCCAAATTTTCATGATCGGCATGACCAGAGAAAGTCAGAGATGTAATTAGAATAACAAGAGAGAGAGGGATCGAGAAGCGGGAAAAGTTTAGAGAAAAAAGATAGAGCGAGAGGTGGGAAGAGATGGAGAGAAATAATTTTAGGAGAGAGGCTGTGGGGGGGGGGGGGGAGGGGGGGGGGCGCTGACAAGAGTAAAAGACAGTCAGACTATTAAGATTTTCAGCCGATCGAACATTTAAAAAAATACCGAAATAGGTAAAGGAGAGACAGAGCGAGAAATTTGTGTGCCTGTCTCTTTTTAGACCTTAGAGCAAGAAAGAGAAAGAGAGAGAGACAGAGAGAGAGAGAGAGAAAGAGACAGACAGAGAGAGACAGAGAGAGAGAGAGAGGGAGAGAGAGAGAAAGAGAGAGAGAGAGAGAGAATGAGTAAGAGTAAGAGGGTGAAAGAGACAGTGATAAAAAGAGAACGGTGGAGAGAGGGGCATTATCAGCCAAATTCTTCTTTTATTTCTAACTAAATCAATATTAATTCGCCCCCCTGGTGATAAAGTTAAAAACAAATTATTGACCACAGCCGCACTATCTATTCTATTTTTCCCAGATCAATGTCTACATCAATAGTATTAACTGAGAATTTTGCCATCGAGTGTAAACTTAGCTTAGGCAACTTACTATACTTCAATTTTTTTTAATTATTATTCAGAAGATGGACTCTGAAAATTTCGATAATCTTGGAATAACAAGACAAACGAATGAGAACTTAAAAAAAAATCTTAATATACGTTTACACGCTAGAAGCCATTTAAAAAGCTGTGCAACAATTTGACAGCCGTAAGATCTATAACACAAGAGGATTAGTGTTAAGATTCTCAGCATTTCGCAACTCTTGTATTTAAAGTGAGGTGGCTTGCAATTTTCAGGCTCAATGACTAGTTTGGACAAATTGTGATTTCCATATTTTTTGAAACCCCAACGAATTTCCCTACATAAAACAGTTGAATTTTTTAGATTACATTAGTATTTAGCTGAGATATGACCCAAAATTTTAACGTGGCTGGGGAATGAGAAACTGAAAAAACGTGTTTAAAGTTAGGTAAAGTTTCCATGCAGGGTCACAGTTATCTTCACAAAAGCACCATTAATCTTATTTAAACTTTCTTTTGGGCTTTGACACTTTTTGACAAGATAGAAAAATGGTTGATAGTTTATAAGAAGCTTAACAGTGGGATACCTTGAAAATGTTTGAAGCCCAATAGCTCAAAACAGTAATAATCGACATGAGCCTGAAAATCCCAGGTCACCTCACAAATATGCTACCTTTAACAGCGTGTGATTGTCATGGCTCTTTCTAATGGTTTTTTTTTTTCAAGCTAGCACAGACGAAAGTGAAAGCTTTGGGGTTATATGTGTGCTGTTTTTTGTTGTTGTTTTTTTTTTTTGTTTGTTTGTTTTTTGTTTGTTCTTTTTTTTAATTCTAATGTACAGCTTGTCCCTTTTATTTGTTCTTCTTTTATGATTGTTTAAAGTTTAAAGTATATTGGTTTTTTTTTGTTTCACTCAAGTGAAATATAGGCCATCCTGTTAATCAATGTCTTTTTCTCGGGCTCATTCCACCTTCGTTTCACTTCCATTATCTCATATTTATTTCGTTGCCGACCCGCGGAAGATCTTCCAGTTGAAGGCGCTTATCTTTTCCTCTGATTTATGATGCTTGGATACAAATGTGGCCACAATTTTAATCGTTCTTTTAGACTCAAAACTGTCAGTGCGGCGCTGATGGTGCAGCAGGATATTAGAGATCAGAGTTTTGGGTCCTTTTCAAACTGAAGTTAGAATCAGATTTTAATAACTCCCAAACATGATGAGATGAGATCTCTGAATAAGATGAATAGCATGATTTATATTATTATTTTTTTTTGGCTCATAACATTTCTTAGCTGATCATTTTTATCTCATACGCTCTTCTGGGAGTAGTGGGAGGCATTGCTTAAAGGAAATTTTGATGAATGACATTATCTTTTTTAATCGAAAAAATGGAAATATAGCATCCATTTATTTAGAAGTTTATATCGACAATATTTTGTTGTTATTTTTTAAATTAGTTATTGAAAAAAGAGAAAAACAAGGTCAAAGACAAATAGACCTACGAAAAATAGGCAGAGATGGGCAAATGAGCTAATTTACTGATAGACAGTCAAACTGAAACTTGAATGAAGTGAGGTATTAAAGAGGACCTGCTCAAACAGGAAAAACAAAGTGGGGGAAGGGTGGAAAGACATGGTGCAGACAAGGGTCTATTGCTTATTTCTTTTCAGATGAAACATGTAGTGAATATACCAAAAGACAAATAAACAAAATCAAAATGAAACAAAAATAATGTGATATGAACTGAAATAATTTAGGTCTGGATGCAGACAATACCATTTTGTTAAGGTGATAAATAAATAGAGATATAAAAAGAAGAAAAATATCTTCCATCATTAAAATAAGGGAGAAGGTAAGAAGTTAACCATGAGAAGTCAAGCAGAGCAGAGTGACTTAAATTAAAAAAAATAAAAATATATATATATATACATATATATATATATATATATATATATATATATATATATATATGCTTGATAAAATCACCTAGAAAAATAGCAATAGACCTGGCTAGTGAGACTTGACGTAAAAAGAAAGATAGCAAAGCTAGAATTCAATGAGAGGACTGTCAGGAACCTATTGTTTATGAAGTCCGCTGCTAAATATGATGGGTAAAGCCGCTGGCAGCTTACAGATAAGAATAAGTGTCTGAGCACATTAGGTCCCTTATAAATATTCATGAAATTTATGTAAATCTTGATCCAATTACGGTCGCAGTGGCTACGTAAGTCGCACATATCAAGTTGTCCGTGGCCAGATTGGCTCAGGAGAATGGGCGAAAATTGCTGGTCAAAGTGTTGAGATTTGTTACTTGATCACTCCCGCGTCGTTTGGACTGCATTGAAAAGATTTCCCTCTCTCTCTCTCTCTCTCTCTCTCTCTCTCTCTCTCTCTCTCTCTCTCTCTCTCTCTCTCTCTCTCTCTCTCTCTCTCTCTCTCTCTCTCTCTCTCTCTCTCTCTCTCTCTCTCTCTCTCTCTCTCTCTCTCTCTCTCTCTCTCTCTCCATCTCTCTCTCTGTTTTATTCTCTTTCTCTATTTCTCAGAGACGGTGATAGCGGCCTCATCGACCCCTATATTTTTTCCACTGATTTACCAAATTTTTGTCTAAGATAGTCTAAATTATCTTTGCCAAACTTAGATTGAAACGACAACATTTGCGATTTGACTTAATTTCCAATAATATTCTTTTCTTTAAATTTCTTTTAATCTGTCTTGATATCATTTTGTTGAATGAAATATAAGGCATAATTTAAACTATTAAATATTTTGATAGTGAAGGAAAAAAACTAAAAAGAGGGATACAGACAGATTGGTGGTGATGATGGAGAAGGTGTTAATGATGAAGATGATTATGTTAATGGTGATGATAAGGATGTTGACGACAGAGGTAGTGGTGGGGGTGGTATTGTCAATTATGAAAATGGGGAAGGTGATGATAATGATGATGATGGTGATGATGATGATGATGATGATGATGATGAAGATGTTGATTATAATGATGATGATGATGATGATGATGATGTTGATTATAATGATGATGATGATGATGTTGATGATGTTGATTATAATGATGATGATGATGATGTTGATTATAATGATGATGATGATGATGTTGATTATAATGATGATGATGATGATGATGATGTTGATTATAATGATGTTGATTATAATGATGATGATGATGATGTTGATTATAATGATGATGATGATGATGTTGATTATAATGATGATGTTGATTATAATGATGATGATGATGATGATGATGAAGATGTTGATTATAATGATGATGATGATGATGATGATGATGATGATGAAAATGTTGATTATAATGATGATGATGATGATGATGATGATGATGATGAAGATGTTGATTATAATGATGATGATGATGAGGAGGAGGAGGAGGATGAAGATGTTGATTATGATGATGATGATGATGATGATGATGATGATGAAGATGTTGATTCTGATGTTGATGTTGAGGATGAAGATGTTGATTATGAAGATGATGATGAAGATGTTTATTGTGATGCTAATGATGATGATGTTGCTATCTTTTTTTAAATTATAGATTCTAGACGTGTTGAAGAATTGGTGATTATGTTGCTATACTTCTTGACTTCTATCTGACTCCCCCAGACATTCACTGTATGTGGCTCATACTAGACATCGACAGTTGTGTGTGCTTAACCTTTACCTTATTCATAAACCAGGTGTTTGAACATTGTAAGCTAGAGATCAGATAGAATTTCACCACCAAAAAATCAAAACATTCCGATATTTTTAAAGTTTAACAATCCAATAATCTAAAGGATATTTTTAAATGTGAGAACTTAATTTGATAGAAATAATGCTTGGAATAGCCCTTCCACACTTTTCAGGCAGGCTAAACCATATCCCAAGACTCGTTTTTGAGTAAAAACCCATAGATTTATTTTTACTCTGATCTCTCTCTCTCTCTCTCTCTCTCTCTCTCTCTCTCTCTCTCTCTCTCTCTCTCTCTCTCTCTCTCTTTCTCTCTCTCTAATTGCCTTTTACTCTCGTTTATTTTTCTCTCTTTACCACAAACAATAAAAGACATCATATTAGACTTGAGCACCCTTTACGATGGAATTGTGAGTGTTCGCGCAATTTATTCTGTACCAACAAAAAAGAAACAAACAAACAAACAACAGACAGGTGCACTGGCTCTTTATTATATATATATATATATATATAGCCAGTTTTGGATGACGTTTGTCATAGGAAAACACAGTTGTTGACATAGGGAACCCAAAAACTGGATGACCCAAGTTTTTCCTACATTCTGCCTTATAGATATGTCGCACAGGTTTGGAATAATGAAAACCAATGTGCTCTCTCTGCCAGATTTTTAGAAATTTAGCATCAATTGAATGAAATAGATATATTTGGTAACAAAAATTCGCAGGCTTAGATGATGCAGTTTAATTTTAATTTAATAGAGTTATATATATATATATATATATATATATATATATATATATATATATACATATATATACATATTATCTATATATGTATATATTACTAGATAGGAAAATTTTACAAAATATATATATTGATGGCATTGCAATGTGGCAAGACTTACTCTCTCGTATCCTGTAGAGGTAGTTATTATCTTACGTACTTCTATTCCTTTGACACTTTTATATCTTGTTGACCTAGAATTTTGGAATTTTTTTTTAATGCTTATTTTCGTAGTCATCCTAAAGAATGAGACTGGCATTCCCGTTTTCATTTCATTTATTAATTTGTTTAAGTTACCTCATATAATTGAGTCTATTCTTTATCTTTAATTTTTCAATACACTGAAAGCCTTCACATAATTATGTAGCCTGTGGTCTTGAAATTTAAATGTGTTATTTTGCCAACTTTTAGGTATTGTTTTAACTTAAATGTTTAACTGCGTTTACGATAGTTATATTGTATCATAATTTTAATATCTAAATTGTTGACATGTTATATCTTATATCAACGTTAGCTGTTTTGACATCCACAACAATTTACTACTTCGTTTTCTTTTTCATACAAGCATCGTTCATGTCCACGGTTCTAGTCAGTACAGAGCTGCAGCCCACTGATCTGATCCTAGAGTCGTCCCATCCAGTGGCCTCTTGCACTGGATTCCCCTCTCTGCGTTTGTTTCAGCGTTATTATTGTTCTGTTGTAGTTTCTCTTTGATGAGCATACGCCCCCACGGTCTTGAATGATCTTGCTTCGTTCGTTTAGTTTTAATTAAATATTTCAATTAACTTTCCCTTGGATACTATTTAATTCCCTGATATGAATTTAATTTCCTAATTTTTCAGCATTTTTAAGTTTGGAAATGGTATCGACTTTTATGCCAGAAACTATTGGGTGCATTCCACTGAAAGTAATATTCTGAATGTTTGAATGCGATTTAAGCATTATAATTATTCCTAATGATAGCTCTAAAGACTTACTTTGATCCAATTTTTATGTTTTATTTTTTTTTAAACACAGCACCGTCAAAACTTTAGGCATTTCCTGATTTTTTCTTTCTTTCTCATTATCATGAGCTGCGCTAATAGCATTAGAACAATAATTGCTCGTTCTAGATTTTTATAAGTCCTAACGGTTTCCGTTTCATCTTCTTTGATGCCATTCATGTGCGCACTGGTCTATCGATTGATGTTGAAATATCTAAATAATTCAAAAACTAAATTTGTCAATAGAACAAAGGATAAGCAGAACATAGGCTAATATCCGTTTGAGACTTTCTTAAAATAGACCAAAACCAGTATTGATCTAATATAGTTTATAATACATAGATGTGGCCACAATAATGAAACTAAACTTGCTAGGTATAATTTAAAACTATCAATAATACCTCTTTTTCTTCCTCTTCAGGAGAGTCAGTAATTGAAGAAAAACAAATCTATTAAATGTGTTTTGGAAAAAAGAAAAAAGTTTTATGGCACTGCGTTAGATCTTTTGTCCACATGAGCCAGTTGACGCCCTTGGCTGGTTCGGTCTATGAGAATTTCGAGTTATGCCGCTCAATTAACCCTTCTGCCCCCGGCTGTAACAACCTGCGAAGGAAAGCGCCTGTGATTTTTACAGTAGTTGAAAATCTTTTTAGAGCGAATATTCTGCTTGAATTCACCACAAAGTTGAACCTTTGCCTTGTAGAATCTCATCACTTGCTACAGAGATTTTTCTGGATTCACTGGAGAACCAAGATGTTTGGATGTTCGCTATGTCTCAGGGCTATTTGCAAAAATACTTTTCTTTTTCCTTACAAAAATTTACATTTTTTTTCCACTAACAAATCTTTTCACTCAGGGCATTCACCTTATTCCTTTCCAAAATGCAATTTTACTTTGCTAACTTAGGAGAATGAAGGTGAATTTAGTTTTGTAAAGCAGCAAAAGGGATTGCTTGCAACAAGGATTTTATCTAAAGGTTAGATATCGCAACAAGCGATTCTATCAAACATTAATTTGTATTGCACGATCCCTTAAATTACCTTTCGCGTTTTATAACATCAAGACGCTGACTTCCAGTAAATTGTTCGCATAAAAATAAAAACACACACCGTTACACTGAAATTTACTCTTTTGGTAAGCTTTGTGTCACTAATTCAGACAGACAGTGTTATTCTGTTCTAGTACTGGATAAATGCTAAGACGGTGCCGTAGTAGAAAAATTTGTTGTTTTTTTTTTCTGCTGTGATGGTTATCTCATCGAAATCAGTTCAGAAGTCGATAAATTACGGAAATGTATTTTCTAGACATTAATCTTGCAAAGATAAATAATAATAACAACAACAAAAAACTAAACTAAAAACCCCATAAAAATTAGCATCTTTCTTTCCGTGAAACTTCACATCACACTCCTTCGAAGAATCATCAAAATAATGAAAAAAAAACTCCTATACAAGCTCAAAATAGAATAGCAAAATAGTCTTTCTATCCCCAGAAGTCATGAAATAATAAAACAACCAATCTATCTCTCAATATGTCTATCGATTTCTCTGTTCATCTAATCTATCAATCTGTCTGAGCGTCCATCTAGCTTTCCATGTATATTTATCTACCTATCATAGTATTTGCCGTTTCATCTTATGATCTATCAACCTGTCTGTCTATTTACCTATATATATATACATATCTATCAATATATATGTATGTATGTATGTATGTATGTATGTATGTATGTATGTATGTATGTATTTATGTATGTATGTTTGTATGTATGTATGTATCTATCTATCTATCTATCTATCTGTTTACCTAACTCAGCATCTATGATCTGTATAAATATCTTTCAGTTTATCTACCATTCGATTCGTCCATATATCAATCTAATAAACTACATAACAATCTATATACCTGTCTATCAATCTATATAACTATAATCATGCTTTGTCTTATTAAACATTCACCAATCAATATATCTAATCATTACATGGATGTTATAAAAATGCTTTATTTTGCCATGTATTCTGCGGTGTAATTTCCTTTTATTTTTCTGTGCATGCCACCTTTTCTCTTTCCACTTTTTGCGTCTTGCACTTCTCTTGTATTATTTCCAATCTTGAAGCAGTAAGGGTTCTCTAAATTTGGGGAAATGTGACAAACGAACTGGAAACTCTGATCTCTAAGGATGCTCCCTGTCTGTCTGCTGTTGCGAATAATGCATAATCTTGGAAGGAAAATTTGTCTGGACAATGTAATACAATGTCTTCTACATTTTGTCATCCCACTCGCCATGATTTTATCATAATGTATAAGACTTATAGGCAATAGCGTTACGTTGGGAAGCAGCTGAATAAGTTAGTAATCCGCCTATCCATTATGTCCGTTTCAACCAGAGTTTCAAAAAGTCAAATATCCATAAAAAAAATTAAAAACTAAATAATTAAAAAAAAAATGTGGGTTTTTATTCGGTTTATTTTTTATTCACTTGATGTCTATCAGTTTCTCTCTCTCTCTCTCTCTCTCTCTCTCTCTCTCTCTCTCTCTCTCTCTCTCTCTCTCTCTCTCTCTCTCTCTCTCTCTCTCTCTCTATGTATCTCTCTCTCTCTCTCTCTCCTCTCTTTCTCTCACCGTTTCTCTTTTTTTTTCTCTTTATTTGTCTGTATTGTAATTTTTCTCTATCTATTTCTCCCTTTTTCTCCTAATCTCTCTATTTCTCTAGAGCTCCATCTGACTTATTTCATCTGTCTGTTGTTCAGAACCTTCACTGAAGAAAGTAAAAAACTTGGCACTGATTTGCAGGCAGTTGGTCTGACCAATAGCATCTGATTAACAGGAAAGTGTTAACGCGTGTTTATGTATTTAAGAAATAAAAACAATATTTGTTTATATATTAAATGAAACAAATTGCACATTAATGGAACAAAAAAATCAGCTTACTGCTTTAGTTAAGTTACCATCGTATTTCTACTTTTCATCTTAAGGTCAAGCATATGATTTAAAAATACGTTTAACAATCGCGAGATAACAGCTTCTTGATACTTTAGATTTTCATCTGTTTCTCATGTTGATATATACCAGAGAAGTTCCTGTACTCCTAATTCCTAATTTTATTCACCAATCCTTTAATTAAACCATCAAGAAAATGCAAATGTTCTGGATCACTTTGCCTATGCTATAACATTTCCTTGTCTGAAACTTGGGAAAGATCGCCTATTCATTCCCGGGCTAAAAATCCTTCGATCTGGAACTGACAGAAAAATCGATGCAGCCTATCATAACATTTACTCTCTCGCACGGCCTTCAACGTTTCAGAATTGTCTACTCGTCTACACTAGTCATATTTAGCCTACCGTAGGCAGTGAGTACCGCTTACTCTCTCTGTTCTTCTATTTTCAACTTTCAATAAAGATTTTCCAGCTGATACTCAATGCACTATATTCAATGCGTCCATTTCTCTATCATTTTTGTCCGTTGCTTCTTGTCAAAGCAATACTATTTCTTCATAAAAATATTCTCGCTTTAAGCTTTGTGCCTAATCTAAGGGCCTTTTGGTTCCTCAACAGATATGTCTCAGAAAATGAAGGGGTCCTCTTTTCCTCGCTTTTCCTCTCCCACCCACTGGCCAGTGAGTGCAAATGTCTACCATTATAATTCTTACAATTTTCTCTTGATCCTGGTGAAGTCATAGTCACCTTGTTTCGTTTTTTTAGTTTTCTTCTTTTTTTTAGCTCAGCCAATTGATTATTTTTCTTAAAGCACTCACAAAGTTTTCATCATAATGATTGAGCTTTGTCTTTTTCTTACGTGTTACTTCGAAGTTGTGTAGTAAAAATTATTTACAATCTTTTCTTTCTATTACATTTTCTGAGCTCTGTCTTTTTCTGACGTGTTACTTCGAATCTCTGTAGTAGAATCTATTTACAGTCTTTTCTTTCTATTAAATTCACTGGAGAATTTCTCTCCTAAACAATCTGTAAAGCTGAAATCGTTAAATGAAGTGAAAATCAAAACTTGTTAAACAAGAAGTATCATTGTTCTGCTTCTCTCCATCTGCCTGACTGTCTCTATTTGACTATCTGTCCCTTTCTTTATTTCTCTATCTCTATCTCTCTTCCTCTCTCTCTCTCTCTCTCTCTCTCTCTCTCTCTCTCTCTCTCTCTTTCCTCTCTACCTCCCTTTATCTATCTATCTATCTACCTATCTATCCATATCTCTCTCTCTTTCTCTCTCTTTCTCTCTCTCTCTCTCTCTCTCTCTCTCTCTCTCTCTCTCTCTCTCTCCCCCCTCACCGCTTCCCTCTCTGACTCTCTCTCAAGCAAATTTGTAAAACCAAGGCCAAACACGGAGAGAAACCATTATCGCGTTAGTTGGACTTAGGTAATAAAGAATGAAAAATGGCTTTGGTTGGAGTGTGAGTGGGTGGAACTGGGGGGTGCAAAGAAATGGATCATCTAAAAATATTCACAGGGAGCAAGAAGGGAGCTATTCTTTGATTATCCCAGAAGAAAAACAAGAACAAGACGAAAAAGAAGAAGAAGATGATAATGATGATGATAATAGTGATGATGACAAAGAAGAAAAAAGTGAGTAACTGGTTTGGAAAGAGGAGATAGAGAAAGGTAAAAGAGAGAGAGAAAGAGAGAGAAAATATAGATAGATGAATAGAAAAAGAGTGAAAGTAAGAGAAGAGAGAGAGGGGGAGAGAGAGAGAGTAAGAGAAGAGAGAGAGCGGAAGAGACAGAGACAGAGAAAATTTGCGAGAGAGAGACAGAGAAAGAGAGAGAGAGAGAGAGAGAGAGAGAGAGAGAGAGAGAGAGAGAGAGTGAAAGGAAAGAGGGAAGAAAATGCGCAAAGAAAAAAAAAGCTTTCAATGCTGAGATTTTTTAATCTCACAATAGTCGTTTGAAGCTCTAGGGAAAAAACGAAAAACCAATTGTGACTTTACCAAATGAAGACATAAACCTTTGAAATATCATAATGTATCAGCAAATGTGAGCAAAAGATAAAAAAAAAGACCGTTACCATGTTACGATGCAAATCCTAGAAACAAGTTTTTTTTGTGTTTTGTGATTATTACGTAGATAAAAAAAAATACGAGGAGCAATGTCTGCTGAAACATTCACTTAACTTTATTTTCCAGTGATTCGACTGACGATATAAATGCTTAGTTAAATTCTTCTCAGATTTGATTTATGTTCTTTCAATACTTTCCAAGATATATGAAGAGGAGAGTTCACAATCTTTAATATGAAAATGTATTTAGAACATAATTCACTTAATGGCGTGATTTCGAGTGTTTGTTGTTACCAGGCATGGAAAGACCAAGTGAAGAAATGCAGAATATCTTACTATAATGGAAAAATCCTACTACAGCTATCGATCAGAAGAAAACAGAAAACAAAATCAAAATGGTCAATGGCTATGTGGAATTCGTCAACACCCAGACCTGTAAACCGTTTGCGTCTCCTACTAGGAGCATAGCATCGGGCCCGACTAAAATTCTGGAATTGTAAAAAAAAGACAAGGTGGTCGCTGGTGAAAATTTGACCTCCCTCGGTTAGTTTATGGCCTTTTCATAGAATGAGCTCTTTCTTTTCTCCAGGAAGATGGTGTTTTTGCTTGAAAGTAAAAAGAGCTGATCGTTGTGTGTGTGGTTCTGTGTTGGGTATGTCCGCGTGTTGTCCTGTGACCGGTTTTTTTATTCGAATTTTTATGGATTGTTCTTTTTAGATATTTTTTATTAAAAAAAAACCTGTTGGTTGGAGGCAATATTTTTTGTCAGATTCTGAATTGTCCAAAAAAAGATTTTTGACTCAGTGTGTTTGATGATGTTTTGATAAACTGAGCGAAATTATAACTCGAGACTTTACATGATGGTTTCACAATCTAGGTTTACTGACTGGCATTTAAGGGGAAGTTGATATGACTAAAACTGCGGCCTAGCAGTGTTAGTTGATGTGTTCTGAACCTTAAAAATTTGTGTTATTTAGAGATGTTTAAATGAAATTGTATCACATTTAACAACTTGACTGCTGGCGTTCGATGATGTAATACAAACTGAGCCATAATGCTGATTCTATATGTCTAAAGTATAATGTTAAAACGTAGTAAACGTCTGTCAGAGGTATTTAGGTGATGTGATGTGAAACGGATCGTCACTGCTATCAAGTGGGGGTTTTAGTGTAGAGGTGTTAAGCGGAGCAACGCGGTTGTCATAGGCTATTAGTTGATGGTGATAAGATCAAATATAAAAGTTAGTTGGATTTTAAATTGAAGAATATTTTTCACGGGCGGTATAAAATGACGAAATGATGTTATGTTGAAGTGGGGAAGCATGGTGAATGGGGTGTTTGGTAATGAGGTGACGACTTCAAAAACTATTATGAGGTGTTAGGTAATTGAACAGGAGGTGTTTGTAAATGATTATGATAGGGGTGTGAGCAAAAATGCTGAAAAGCTTAAATACAGGAAGTGAAATTTCTTCATACGTATAGCTGTGAGATTAAAAAAATCTAGCAAGCTAGAAAGCGCATATGGTGTTAGTTTAATAATTTCTAAAGAGCTTCTAAATTTGAGGCGTTTTATGATTAATTAAGATCTCCATTGGAATAAAGCGTGTTTGAAATGATTGGGCGAACGATAAATTAATGTTTTATAATATAAGTGATAAGGCGATATATCGCCAAGCTATCTAAAGGTGATAAATACTGTCATGTTGATATGTTGTTGCATGACTGGGTAATTGTTTTCAATAAAAAAAAAGTTTGAATTAATATGACGTGTTAGATACAGTATGAGATAGCTGACCAAGTTCTGTTAGGTGTTTTACAGTTTTATGGGTTGATATGGTATCGTGTGGCAGTGTCATGTTAACGTGATAGATACATTGCGACTAAATTCTGTTGTTTTTAGCAAAACGTGGATATGTGTTTTTCTCTCCAGAACAGGCTTTGTGGTTGAGTTGGAGCAAAAAGTTCTAATTTTTTTTCAAAAGTAAAAAGTCGATGCAATTTGTGTAAATTGCATAAACTTAACTCTGTGAAGATGTCACCCAATAACATTTTTTGATACTGCTATGTGCTTAAGAGATATGGACATATTTCAAAAGTTTCCTTTCAAGAGGCAATTTGTTGTTTTAGTGGTGCTTTTGGAATATTAGTGATTCTTTTTATTTTTTCGTAGTGCAGGAAATCCTATTTTAATCCGATTATAACTTATTAGTTACTAATTATTTATTCTAACTTTTTGAGATTTTAGATTTAAGAACTGTTTTTGTTTTGTTTTGTTTTTGATTTTTGTTTAGTTGGTTTTTTGTTTTTTGTTTGTTTTGTTTTTGTTTTTTTTTGCTTCAAATAGAATTGTTTTGTAAATCTTTCGCATTTCTGGAAAATTACTAATGACTCTTGTTTTCTTGTGTTCCTGTTGGTGTTATTTTGTCTCCATCCAATAATGTGTGTCTAAATAGATTACGAGATCAATTCTATCAATTTCGCATTTTCCACGATTTATTCTGAGTCGGTGAAGAGAAGCGATAGAATGATTTTCAAACTATTTCCCCATTAGTCAACGGAATCAGTGGCTTCGGAATGAGAAAGCTAAATACACTTTTGACATCGATTCCACCCAGACCTAATACAAAACTGAGGGGGGAAAAAGGTGGTTCTTTCGATAAAGCTAGATCTTTTATTGGCAAAGTAGGTCAACAACTGGATAAAATCAGGCAGAATAACTCTAAACCAGTCTCAAGTTGCGAACTTCATCACCATAAAATGCTTCCCCTTGAGAGAGGGCAGTGGTGTGAGCAACTATATCAGGCTAGTTACCCTTTATTTCACAGCCTCTAAATCAAAGTGAGTGCTGTAAAAAGATTTTGTGATGGAAAAAGCCACACACTTACTACAAACACTTATAAAAGCTGCCGAAGTACAATATATATTCAGAGTTCTTATAAGCTATGTTTTAAGACTTTGAAACAAAAAATGATTTTTTTCCTGCTCAATATAATCAATTTTCAGTAAACTTGATTTTAAGTAGTGCTAATACCCTCCCCTCTCCCCGTAAAAATAGAAACATGGAAATATTTTGCACGTCGTAATTATATTTGACCGTAAAGATTATCAGCTTCAAATGGAAAGTATTGCTCTGCTTTAATATTGTTGCAAACAAATAAAAATAATTAGTATAGTATAACAACAAAATACAAAACATCTGCTGTAAAAATGTAAGTATTTGGAACTATACCACTCTACAAAGTACTGTAATAAAAATAAAGAATTCAAACATTTTAAAACACACGGGAAAAAAAAAGTAAATTTATGTATATTTACTATGCTTCATGATTACATGAACATTCTGTAATAGTGCTGGAAAAAGGAAAATCGTCATTGCTAATAATGATAATAATTTAAGTAAAATAATAATGCTATTTTTTGTTATTGTCTCACACACACACACACATATATATATATATATATATATATATATATATATAAGTATGCATATATGTATGTATGTATGTATGTATGTATGTATGTATGTATGTATGTATGTATGTATGTATGTGTAGCAATTCAAATGTTCTCTGGCATCAACGCAACCAACCAATAAGCTCCACAAATTGTAGAAATTCATATCTGTTTTGTCCGAATAGACAATATTCATAATATAATGAATTTTTAATTTGCATTGTTTTTTACCCCTCAATTTTGCTTGTCTCGACTTTTGTTATTCTACATACAGGTTCGTTTAATTATGTAGGTTCCATCTCCATCAAATCAATCTTTCCAGATAGACACCGAGATTCGTCACAGTTCCCGGACATTTATTTTAGCATTTTGATTGAGTATATCTGTAATTAAGTCTGATAGCGGATACTGCGGAAAAAATGCAAGGAGGACATTTTCATGATCAAACCTTAACTAAAATTAAAACTTTAATGATAACGGCACATTAGAGAAACAAAATAGTTAGCTTTTTTGTCACAGCAGCTGTTTTATGGTTAAGATTTAACCTCCTTTAGTGTAGAATGAATTTTGGTTATCAAGTGTTGAGGCAGACATTCAAATCTCAATGTGTCCTAAATTTCATCTTATCTGCATGCATGTACATAAACATACAGGTTTATGTAATTTAAAATCCATTAGCAAAACTCGACATAAATGCTTTGAATTGTGGGCTGATATTTATCAAACATTGACACAGAAATGAAAAAAAAATCAACCTTATTACGAATCACAAATTATAAAGAAAAACTATTTCTCTTCTGGTTTCGATTCTGAAAAAATGTTATGAAAACGTCTCGTATTATTTCTGGGTGAAAAGGATAAATCAATAAAGAATGATCTGAGTAAATGATACACAAAAATGTTCTTTCTCATTGACGTCAGTTGGATCCAGGGGTTCTTCCAGAGGTTTTTTTGTCTTTTCGATTTTCGCCATTCTATGGGCTGTACTGGTTACACAACACAAAACGGCTCTCTATAAAGACGCCACTGAATAGGAAAGCCTTCTTAATTTAAATTCTTCAAAGATATAGAATAAAATCCAGACAGCCAAAAAAAAAACCCCAAAAAAACTCTGACTAAATAGAAGAGAAAACTGGAGATTTGTGGTGTGGCGTGTTTATTTGGAGGAGAGTATAGAGGGACATTTTTTTTTAGCGTTGGAGAAATGTTTGTAATTTTGACAAGGGAGGCCATTCAATTATTTCCAGGGACTGACTTACACATCTCAAGTTATCAATTCTTGTCCACAACTGGAAGGGTCATGGTGTCGATTGGACTTATGGTGTCTAACTATAGATAGTAATAGGAGAAGAGATGAACCAGGAAATATAACTCGCTTTATAATGGAGGGAGCTAATCAGAAATGAATGTGTAGAGAAAAGTGAGAGGTGAAAAGTAAAAGAATATAATTATGATAAAAGGAAGAGAGATAATCATGACAAGACAAATTTATCCAAATATAAATGTAATATCTAGATAGAAGAAAAGAAAAATGATGGAGACGAAAAGAATAGGGATGCAGATAAGTAATACAAATAGGAAATAGAAAGATAGATAGAAAGATAGGTAGGTGGATACATAATTAGATGAAAAGATGGATAGATAAATAGATAGATAAAAAGATAGATGGTCATATTTATTTTTATGAAAAATACTGATTTCTTGATAAAATGGCCTAAAGGTAAATGGATAGACAGATGACGTATAGAGCTGGCAGAAAAATAGATAAATAAAATGATGAATAGTTACGGAGCCGGTTAGATAATGAGAACATTAATTGATAGATACGTAAATAAAATGAAATTTAGATAGATAGATAAATAAGTGGTAGTAGTTAGACAAATAAATAAGATAAATAGATTGACTGAGGTAAAAATAATAGATATGTGATGGGTAGGTATGTGTATAATCATTGATAGATAGATATATAGAGAGATACGTACACACCCATAGATGCACTTACATCGAATCTAAAGGAAAAAGAAAACCTAAATAGTCAAAAAATAATTTTAAAATGTCCTTTAATTTTTATTTTGGGTATTTCTATAACGAAGTTAATACAGTTTTTCCACTTTTCTCACATTTTTTATGAACAACAAGGAGGCAGTTAGATATATTTTAATACAGAAGAACAATTTTGTTCATTAATTCTGCATGTTTTTTTAACTCTTTACTTTTATTACTGCAGCTTATGGAAATGGGATTTTTTGGTTCTCTGTATCTGAGCAAAACCTACGCGCAAGTCAGTGTCAGTTACAAGAAACCAGGCCACAGAAAAATTGATAGGAGAAATAATCAAGAGATATACATAACTTGAAAGAGGAAGCCAAAGAATTTTGTGACCAACTGAACGAGGTTTTTGAGTTTAAAACAAAACGAAAAACCAATCCCTCTCCCGTTTTAAATGGGATACCTACATAACTAAAAAAAAATATTAAGGGAGAATAAATTTTGAACGCTTTTCAGTTCAGCTTTTTGCAAGGGCAGCATAAGAAAGATCTACCAAGAGACACATTCGGAAATTGACGACCACTGTCTTTAAGACTGCACATTTTGCAAATTACTCCCGAAAGCCTTGGCATGGCATCCGCATTAATACAGTGTAAGGTAGTCAAATACATAGGTCATACTGATCAGTCAGGCTTTATAACAAAGGAAGAAACATTTCTCAAGTGTTGAGAGAACTCGCGGGTAAAATAGAAAACAAAAGCAAACTAAATTCCAACTCAGTTGTTTTTTGCATTACAAGAAAGCACTTGACTCAGTCTCAGTATATTTTAAGTTCGAACGTCTGAGGCAGTACTGTTTCTGCCCAAACTGTGTCCAGTAGGTGAAAGTTGTTTTGTAAAGCGGCGGCAAATTAAAAAAAAAATAGATGACATTTATGGCGAGAATTTCCACTGGAAACAATTGTTAAACAATGTGTCCATTACTTTTTTATTTTAAAAGTTGAAATTCTTGCCATAAACAAAAAGGAAAAAGGCATCCGCCGTCCTAATCCATATAGATGGGTAAAAATAAGACAGTATGCTGAAGATACAACACTTATACTGAGAGACAAATAGACTTATAAGGAAAGTGAAACAATAAATCTATCACATTCTAAGGGTTTTTTTTTTCATTCACCTGTTTGTTTTTCGTATTAGCTTCATGGACTACAAGGTTGTGGTTTTGAAGGATAACTTCTAGTTATTCCGCACCGAGTTGGTCGTTTCTCAGCATGAAACCGGTGTCTTGAGCGTATACAAGGGAATGTTTATTGATGAGTCATTTCTGCGTTTTTTGCCTATTCTAGGAATACAATAAAAAGTACGGAACTTAGGCCTTCCGCTTGCGACGTACTGGTGTTGATCATAAATGGCGTTCGGTTATCGCAAACGTCAACCTTCATGCCTAAAGTCGTTTGACTTAGAGGGAATTGGAGAATGTGCGGTCCATCTTTTTCTATTATAATTATCTGTAAGCGTTTCTGACAGGCCGTGTCTGCTTAAATGTCAAAAGCAGCAGGCAATGTTATGTTTACACGTTGGTTCGAATTTAGAACTTTGGCAGTTGGTGAGCTCATACTTCGTTTTGATGTGCTGCGGGTTAGTCTGAAATCACGTTGACTATATATATATATATATATATATATATATATATATATATATATATATATATATATATAAATACCGGCAAACATTACTATGTTTATAGATGAGCGTGACTTTAATGTTTGCTTTATGTGCACTGATAAACACTGTATTCTTAGATGTAGAGCCTAGAATCTATTCCCAGCACAGAGTACAAAATTGGCGCTTTCGTCCAATCAAATCAAAGATACTATAAATTATGTAAAATAAGGTCTACCTTTTATTTTTTTTATATTATTATTATATGGTGTGTTGTTTTTTTTTTTCAAAAATTTAGTGCAAATGCCGAAGTAAGGTTTTTTTTTTCGTGGAAAATTGAAAGATATTGCTAAAGACTTTTAGAGCGATAGAGAGATAGAGAGAGATAGAAAGAAAAAAAAAATCGTGCATTTGATGCGCAGATCGAAACCGAGGCTGGCTCAAGGTTACATCAGAACTCCATGAGAGTTAAGAAACCAGAATTTCTCTTCATGCCCAAACTTCAAAACTCGCAGATAGAGCAAGATAGTGGAGCTCTTATTAAAGTGGTACTGAGAAATTTTTTAAAGAAATTGAATAGATTGCAGGTTTGGATCTAGAATCGTGAGCATCTAAGCACAGTATCAAGATTTAGATAAACAATTTCAGTTCCTCAAGAAAAACCAATGTTCAATTCAACTGGGTCCCATCCTATGAACCAGCGCAAAGTCACATACGAACGATTTGGACCTTATTAAAGGAGGTAAAATATTTCCTCTGAATCTAATTGTAAGACTTTTCAAGATAACATGGGTCTACATAGAAAATGCTTTTATTTAGTACATGATCCATTTGAATCATGCGTTTTCTTATCCCCGAAGATCGAAAATCCTTGAAAATCTGTATATATGTCCATTTTGGCTACATATAATACGGGTCATCTTTTGTATGCAGTCCGTAGCTTACACGGAGTAGCATCCACTGCTTTAAACTCTACACCTACATGTACAGCCACATTTAGAGAATATGATCATTTAAATACTTTGGATTGAATTAACTTGGGACTTCCGAATGAGTACACTACTATAGAGGGTTTCATTTGATCGGGCCTTACAAAGGATTTATTGATGCCTCAAGTAATTGGAAATCTTTTTCTAACAATGAATTAATTACTATCACTGAACAAAATTACGGCAAGTCATTTCACTTTTTGTATTTATACTAAACGACATATTGCAGCCCTCCGCACATCTTTTTTGTATCTCCTTCTCATCATGAGTGGTGTAACTTTTCGACTCTTCAGTAAACTTGACATTTTTATCTATGGTACCTTAAACTGATGTTCTTGGTTCGGAAGTTTCTTTTGCTTCTTCAAATCTGTTGAATAATGATTTTTTTTTTTTTTAAATCCTTTCATTCTTTACTAGATGGGTTTAATGAAATTTTCCTGTGAACAAGTGACAATGGAGATAAGTATATATATTTTTGAATTCCCTTGATTTCATTTCCTAGTTTGAGACGGGCACAAAATCTATGAACTATGGGGCCAGGTTTAATTACCTCACTGTTCTCTCTCTCTCTCTCTCTCTCTCTCTCTCTCTCTCTCTCTCTCTCTCTCTCTCTCTCTCTCTCTCTCTCTCTCTCTCTCTCTCTCTCTCTCTCTCTCTCTCTCCATGACTACCGCCTTTTGTGTTTGTCATGGAGAGCATTGCAAATATGCATATCGGATTGCTTCATTTACACCAGAAGATTATCTTGGACTAATAATATCCTGACATTTGAAAGGATCAGTGTATATTGTCTCAAGAGTTTTTATTTTTAATTAGAAATAAAGCTCTCTAGAAGTTGAAGATATTATGATCCTTTCGACACTCTACAAACACATGAAGCCAGTGTCAGTTATCTGGTATAGGTAGCAAAACGGATATTATAACCATCTTGTTTTTATCCCTTTCAGAGTTTACTCTAATCCCTGGTAGACACTTCGAATGAAGCATATTCGAAACCCAGAACTTACGGATTTCAGAGGAAAAAACAACAACACATAAATCTACAAGTCGCGAGGATTTACCTTTACACTGATCACCAACAATCTATAATGAACAATTTGCTCATGAATGCATCCAACATATCATGCCTTGAAGAGAGAAGTTGATGAATTGCAATCAAATGATAACAACCAATAAAATATTTTACATGACAATCATGACTGTATGGCTTGATATTTTAATAAGTTAAAACTTTTTTTTCACATCTTTTTAGTCTTCAGATCTTTTAAAGTTTGGATACATTTTGTCGATCCTTTTTCATAGCTAAATTCAAGATGCCTGAAAGATCCTGAATGTCAAAGGATATCTGGAAGTTGCTCAGTGATAACAGACAAGCCTTTATTTAAGTCAAGCCCCTCTGAAAGTTGTGAAATCATTTTGCACAATATAAAAATATTGTACCAATCTACCAATATGCCCGAGAGGCTTGGAGTATCATGAACAAAGCGAAGAAAAATCAATTCACAAGATGCGCGGTTTGGCCTGTGGTCATAAATGATCTCTTCTTTTTTTCTTTTTATTACATAAAAATGTCACCTGCTGCACGTCTTTTCTCTTCCTCCTCTTTATCAAGCATAGCGTTACTTTTTCTCTCTTCAGTAAACATGACATATTTATCCTTGCTGCGTAGCACTCCTGGACTTGCTTCGGAAGGTTCTTTTCCTCCTTCTACTCTCTTGATAAGTTTTCATTCTTGATGAACTTTTTCTTCATTCCTCACTTGATGGGTGTATGAAAGTGTTCTTGCAAATCAGTGACAATTTAGGTATATTGATATCTTTTATTACCTTTTTTTCATTCTTCAGCTTTAAGATGTGGATAGAATCCATAAATAGTGGAGACATGTTTATCAAATGCTCTCTTCTTCCCCTCCACACAGACTCTCTCTCTCTCTCTCTCTCTCTCTCTCTCTCTCTCTCTCTCTCTCTCTCTCTCTCTCCCCCTCTCTCTCTCTCTTTCAGTATCCTCCCATTAAGTTAGTCATTTAGAGCAGTGCACAAACAAAGAAAATACTTGATTGCTTCATTCTTTCTCCTTTCACTTCGTTGGTATATTTTGTATTCCTTTTTTAATGAACTTTTTTTCACTCTAAACTTGATGGGTTTAATAAAAGTATTCTTGGAAAAAATTGTCAATAAACCTAAGTCATTTTTTTCAATTCCTATATTCTCATGTCCATGCTTTAAGATGGGCGCCAAATCCATAAAATATGGAACTAGGTTTAATTGATTCACTGTTCTCTCTCTCTCTCTCTCTCTCTCTCTCTCTCTCTCTCTCTCTCTCTCTCTCTCTCTCTCTCTCTCTCTCTCTCTCTCTGTCTCTCTCTATCTCTCTCTATCTCTGTCTCTCTCTCTCTGTCTCTCTCTCTCTCTCTCTCTCTCTCTCTCTCTCTCTCTCTCTCTCTCTCTCTCTCTCCATAGAGGGGATTTTTTTTATTTTTTCACAATTTCTAAATGATTGTCTTAACAAGGCAATGCCCCGCCAGTCATTGGAACTGATCAGTGTT
Source organism: Elysia crispata (assembly GCA_033675545.1). Classification (NCBI taxonomy): domain Eukaryota; kingdom Metazoa; phylum Mollusca; class Gastropoda; family Plakobranchidae; genus Elysia; species Elysia crispata. The sequence goes on from JAWDGP010001827.1 coordinate 277,717, forward strand.
GTTGTGTCTCACCACAATGAGTTTATATTGGATGTAATGCTCCATGGAGGTTCAAGATACTCCCGTACATAGGACATAAAACAAGCATATGAATCCAGTATTATTTATGGGGTCTATAAAGAAAAAAGTGAGGATTTTGTTTGGATCATCGGGTATTTATCCTTGTCAGAGTTTACTCCAATCATTAGAGGAGATTTCATATCGTTTTTAAACTGAAAACTTAATGATTTTCGGAGGAAAAACAAACAAAACAATACACGAAATGGCAAGGTTCTATCCTTACTAAAATCACAAATTTTGCAAAATGAACATTTTGCTCATGAATACATTCAACATATGATTCATGGAAGCCTTGAAGACATTTATCATTAAAAATGCATTCAAATGCTAACAACCAAAACAAGACTTTACATGCCCAACTTGATAACTTATATATAGTTAAATCTGTTTATGTTCGAAAACTTTGAAAGTTCAGATACATTCTGATAAGCATTTTACACAGGCTGTGTGTTCACCTCACAAATGAGAGGGGTTGCCAAAAATAAGAACATCACTTATGAATGCATTCAGTATAAAAATTCAATAACCACCATATTTCTGCAATACCTTTTTATCTTGTCCAATACGCGTTTACGAGTATGTGTGATAAAGCAAAAATACATGGTGGCATTTGCAAATTCGACATATCATTTGAATATTAAGTGATGGACATTTTATCGAATTTCGTACTTCAATTCAACATGCCTGGAAGATCCTAAATGATACACACTCCAGTGCAATCATTTTCAATTTCAACATGTGTCTATGTTGTTAAAGCATGCTGCATTATTTCTTTCTTAATCTTACCCTAGTTACTCGACGGAACATATCTGAAGGATAACGAGTTACATTCGACAAGTCTTTATGATGTCCCGCCCGTGTCTAAGGGTGAAATTGTTCAGGACAGTATTCAGACATCGTCTTAATTGACAAACATGCCTGACTGGCGCAAAGTATCGTGAACAAAACAAAGCGAAATCAATTCACTCAAAAGAGCAATTTTTAACCTGTTTTTGGTTTCACGTCAAATGTGGTCTCTTCGCTTCTCTTTTAATACATAATTAGATTAAATACTGCAGCTCTCTGGGCGAGTTTTTTTGCTTTTACTACCACTCAAGATTGGTGACACTTTTTTGCTTCTTCAGGAAACTTGTAATTTTTATCTATGTATAGTACATAGGCATTGATGCACTTGATTCGGAACATTTCCTTGTTCCTTCCACTCTGTTGAATTTTTATTGGACTGACTTACATTTCACATTTAATGGGCTGGATGAAAGTGTTCTTGCAAATAAGTAACTATAAGGATAAGTCAATATTTTTCCTTTCCTTATTCTTCTGCTCCAGCTTTAAGACGAGCACCATGTATATAACTATGTAGTCAAGTTTTAATGATCAACGGTGCGCCTGTCTCTCTCTACATTATACATATATATATGTATCTCAGTCCGCCCTTTGGAGTTTATCATTGAGAGCAGTGGGATGTTAAATTGCTTTATATTCCCTTAAAGATTATCTTGGCCTGGTAGTAAAAGGCCAAATAATGATCATTGCCTACTGTCTCAATACAGTGAGTTTTGAACTGGAAATTTCGCTCCCTGGAAATTTGATACTGTCATCCAAAGGCATAAACCCAGTGTCACTTTATCTTAGAACCATCTGGCTTTTGTCCCTGACAAAAGTTATTTCAATCATTTTAGTGACTTCAAACCAGCATGTTTGAACCCGAAAAATGAAGAATTTGAGAATAAAAAAAAAGTTACTCGAAATTAATCAAGAAGTCAACAAGCTTTATCTTTAACATAGACGACACATTTTCCATACAGGACAATTTGCAATACATTCAAAATACATCAATACATTCACTATATGTTTCATGAAAGTCTTGAAGATGGAAATAATAAGTGATGGGTATTTTATCAAATAGTGAACGGAAATTCAACATGCCTGAAAGATTTTTAAGATTGCAGGCTAAATATTCAGTGCAGTCATTCTTGAATCAAATGTGTTACATAATGTTGCAGTGACATCACTTTAGGACGTCTCTCTAAGTGAGAAATTTTGGGCAACAGTCTACATTTACCACCATGCCTGAAAGCCACAAGTATCATGAATAAATCAAACACAAAATGAAATATCAAGATAATTATTTTGTTTATATCTGGTCTATTGTCAAAAGCAACGTGTTTGCTTTTCTCTTTTCACACATCAAATTACATACTGCGGCCTCATGTACAGGTTTTCCTTTCTTTCTGTCTTCGGTTAACTTGACATGAATTTTTGTTTTTGGTGCATAGACATTGGTGCGCTTAGATGGGAAGACTTGTTTTATCCTTCCACTAAGTTGACAAATGTTGATCTTTCATCCTTCACTTGATGGTTTTAAAGAAAGTGGTACTACAAATAAAAGACAATGAAGAAAAGTCAATAACTTTTATCCTCCTATTTTGATGCTCCAGGTTTAAGATGGGTGCTGCATCAATAAACAAATTGATCCACTGTTCTCTCTCTCTCTCTCTCTCTCTCTCTCTCTCTCTCTCTCTCTCTCTCTCTCTCTCTCTCTCTCTCTCTCTCTCTCTCTCTCTCTCTCTCTCACTCACTCTCTCTCTTTTTCTTTCCGCTCTTTTGAGTTTGTCATTGAGAACAATTTTGCCCCCCACAAGTTTTCATTTGACCAAATTATCACACAAATGGATCAGTTCCAAGTATGTTACTGCATTCTAAAATTTTGTACTATCATGAATGGATGCTGCATTAAACTTTTATTAACTTTAACTTTCAAGACAACCATACAACCCTGTACATGATTATCACCTGTGTATACATTTGTTTTGCAGCTTCCATTTTTTTCTAACTTTGTGCACGTCTTCTGCCTATCATTGTGAATAAGAAGCAAGGAAGAAATACAATGAATCAATAAATTTATTGCTTTATACTTTCACTACAAAGAAGCATCCAGGCGTAGGAATGGCCCATTGGTTAAGACGCAGGTCCTTAGGATGGATGTATACTGAACTAAAAAATATTTCAGCAGTTTTCTATGGTGGTGGCAACATGTTCAGTATAATAAAGATTATACTTTCATCAGTTGAGATGCATGGTTTAAATCTTTAGTGATAAGATAAACTGGTTCCGTTTGTTTTTTCTCGTCCATAAACATGGATATGGTATGATACAGGAGCTTCTTTCCTAAGATCTCGTATCAGCTTTAATTTTCACCAATCTCTGGTTTTTCCCTTGAAGAGTTTTTTTTTTATTTTGCCTGTTGTATTTTGTTGGTCGCGGAATAGTTTTGAAACACATCCAAATTTCAAACCGCAGGGGCAAACACAACAGTTTTCAGTGAAAACACATTCTGAAGTTGCTATTAAAAGAGCAACATCCCTTTTTCCTATTCGAGTTTTCGTTATTGATTTTCATTTTTTTACTCCATCAACGAATGATCCATTTTGCTCATGCCTTCATTCTTAAAGTTTTTTTTAACAGTTCATATTAGATTACAGACATTGTTCATTGTTGGACTGTTACGGATTGGATGATTCACTGCTAGTTCTATAGCAGATAGACAATTGTTGGCAGAAGATTATTTCAAGAATTAAGTTCTTTATTGTCAACTCTTTTCCTAGTCGAAAATGATGAATAGGTTCCGCGGAGATGAAGACATTTTTGGTCTAGTCTATCTCCATATTCTTTTTCTTTTCCTATTTCCCACACTGTGCTGTATAGAATTGCTGCATTAATGTTATACTTCTCTGAAAGTTTTTGGACGGACTTTGATCAGATCCATACCATTAACACATACATTTTTCCAAACAGTATTATGAAAAAAAGCCTTCCACACAAATGCATTCAATAAATGATACAAAACGAGTTGTGACTAATGCAAAATAATCCCTTCTTCTTGCCTCTCATGATTCATCCGCATGCGTGTAAAATGCTTAAAAGGCAAATGTAACTTTTAAAAATTTCATCTTGAACCACAACATGGATCCTCACAAGTAGCCATTGATTGGCAAAAAATCTTACAGCATCAATTAACTTTAAGATTTCCAGCAGGATCAATATTCTTGAAGGATAGTCAATGGGACAAGACTGAGCTGTTTATAAAAGAAAGTAAGGCAGCTTTTTCTTGGCAAGCCTGACGCGCATTGCAGGTTCAGGTAGCGGGACAAAGAGAGTTAAGACGAGTCTTTCCTTCCCATATCCTTTTTTTAATCAGGTAATGATGTTGGTGTTGTTTAATTGATTGGTTGTTTTGTTTTTTCATAAATATAATGTTTGTTGTGTCCTACACATCTTGCATTCCATGTTTTGATACTTTGATATTATGATAATTTGAATGTAAAGCCTGCCATTTCATTTCATTCTATAAATTTTATCTGATTTCAAATTAAATTTTATCGTACACAACACCCATTCTGCGTTTTTCTCTAAATATAATCTAAATGAAAGTTAAATCTAACACAACTCTATTACTTGTATCGTACACCACACTCGTTTTACGTTATTAAAAAAAAATAATAATCTAAATGTCAGTTGTATTTTACACAACCCTCCTTCCGCATTTTCTATAAATATTAGATGAGTGCAATTTGCATCCTACGCAACCACTCATTTCATCATTTCCTCTAAACATAACCTGAATGTAATTTGTATTCTACATAATAAATCTTTTAACTTTTTATCAATATATCTGGGTGAAAGTTATAATGTACACAACACTCTTATTTCGTGCTCTCTATCCATTAATGTAATTGGGGCGCACAATTATCTCATTTTATGTTTTTCTATAGATAAGGTCTAATTGTACATTCTATCCTACAAACTTTAGTTTTGTGTTTTTGTATCAATTCAATCTGATATTAAGCTGTATTCTGCAAAACTCTTCATTCACGTCTTTCTTTATTATAATCTAAGTGTAAGTTGTATTCTACAAAAAAAACCAACTCATTTTGTGTGTTCCTATAGTCAGATTCTTAGTTATATCCTCTCACTCGCGTAGCCCTTTTGTTGAAAGTGATTTTTCTGGTAATTTATGAAAATGGTTAGTGAGCTTTTTTTAATATGGAGTTTAATGCTAATTTATATAAAGTTGTTTTTATTAATGAATCTTATTGTTCTGGCTTTCCTGGTATTTGCTTCCAACATTCTCTGTATTTGTTCAATTGTAAAATATGTTTAGTTTATCTTCAGTGACATTTTGTTCTTTAATTTCTTTATGCTCCTAATTTTGAATTTCCCCTAAATTTCTCTCTGAATATGCTCAATCAGATCCTTTTATATTCCACGTTTGTTTGGTTAAATATTTCAATTAGCCATCCTATTTTAATTTTCCCGGCTTTAACTTAATTGTTTTTCTCTTGATGTGCTCAGCTGTAAATATCACAAGTTCATCTTAAATTCCAGAATCGCTTATTTGTTTAAATGTATTGATAAGCCTTATTATTTTATATATTTTTTTCTATTGATTGCAATAATTTTGTCTTTGTCTGAATATGCTCAACTGTAAACAAAGCTTATTTTGTATTGCATATTTCTTTTTAGTTGTTTGTTTCTAAATAAAATTAGATTTTTATGCTTGGGATTGTGAATTGCATACAAATTTTACAACATGCTTGTATTGGTTAAAAATAAAGGTCTTCACTTGGTCATAGCTGTAGAAGAAATCTAGACATTGTTCTCTTTGAAATGCTTTTTTCTTGTACTGACTGTAGTATAAACCATGCGTGACTTGCCTTTCAAACTCCTAAAACAAATATTTGAAAATGCATATTCAAAGTCGATGACAGATGCATGTGGCCTACAATATTATCATCAATTTCTTACAGTTGTAAAAGATTTTGCGTCTAGTGCAGTGAAGAGCAACAAATGATTTTTGCTGAAAGAACGTAGTTTAAATATTGAGACTTTCAATTTTTGAAAAGAGCAAAGCTTAAGAGCATCACTGCTGATCACATGTTACAGATATGTCAGGAGCTGCCAGATCTAGTGTAGGCAATCAGTGTCTAAGGGTATGACTCACCTTAGACAAGCTGCTGCGGTAGCTGTGTGTATACGTGATTGTGTTTACTCTTTTATGTTAACCTTTATGCTCGAAAAAGGCTCATAGGGAAATAATTATGTTGGCATATAAAGTCCTACAATAATCAATCAACCAAAATGTTCGAATACCAGTATACGGACAAGCGTTTTTTTAGCACCTATTAATAAAGCATAACTCAGTTAGAATGTACATACTATAATAGTTTGAACACCTTAAATTGGATGGAACTGGGTATCTATATTTTTACCAAGAGTTTTTGTAAGCTTGGCCTGTTGGAAGTGAAACATGAACTTTCTAGAAAAATAATACGTCTCCGAGGAATCTTATTCAGAGACAATAATTTGGACAAGACAAAAGGGGTGAGGGGAGGGGGGGATTGAGAGATAAAGGCACTACATTAAAGAACCTTTCTTTAAACCCTGTCGAGTTAGAGGAAAGCTAAATGTCATAAGGTTCAGGATAGAAACGGGCGTATCCAGGACTAGATGTGAAGTTCTGTTTTCTCTGGAGAGGGAGTTCTAGAAGTTGTTGTTTTTTTTTTTTTTGTTTTTTTTTGTGTGTGTGTCCTTGGAAACGAGAGGGCATTAGGGTTTAAGACACAAGAGCAGAGCAGAGCACAGAGAGAGAGAGAGAGAGAGAGAGAGAGAGAGAGAGAGAGAGAGAGAGAGAGAGAGAGAGAGAGAGACAGACAGACAGACAGACAGACAGACAGACAGACAGACAGACAGGCAGAGAGAGGGAGAGACAGAGAGAAGAAGAAAAGTTAGAGCCTCTCTACTAACGGAGAGAAATCAAATGCGGGAGAGAAGGGTCACTGGAGGAGGAGGAGGAGCTGGAGTAAGAGGCTGATCCTTGTTTCATGGTGGGTGGTTAGAGAATAGGAAAAATAGAGTCACGCTTTCATGCTTGATCAGTATGGCGTAGTTCAACACCATATTATACAAGCCTGCCGAAAGTCTATACCCCGTCAAGATAAACGTATTTTAGAAAATATGAAAAATTTTGTCGTCAGAAAAGAGAATTAAGGATCAGTAAACGCAAAATCATTGACATAATTTCTGCAGGATGTAATAGATTACTAAAAAAAAAACAGCTGTAGTGCAATCAATTCAGCAAACACAGCAGTGTTTCTCTTAATGTGGGTATGAAAGTTCACAACTACTGAAAAATCTTTATGAGAGGTGCCTTTAACCAAAAGTCTCCAACACCTAATTAGTAAAGCATTTCGTGTATTTCGATGGTTCTGAATCACATTAGATCTTTGAGTGATATTGTACATTTGCCTCGGCTATGAATGTCTCAAATTCAATTTGCCTATAAATAATTGCCCTCGCAATATCTCTAATATAAAACACAACCATACTGTCATCTCTGTTATAGACGCCCACACTTCAATATGAAATACGTACGTGCATAATGCAAACACATTGTCTATAAATATAATAGTAATCAAACAAGCTCTCAGTATAATTGTGGTTCTTCAGTCAGTTTGTGTAAAGAAAGATAAGGAACGGCAGACATAGTTGGGGGCCGCTCATTGTGAGAATGAGCGTTTCTGGTACACACACGCAAACTCACTCACACACACACACACACATAATATCCATCTGCTGCAGTACCAGCCATTTAAAAAGTTAGTTTTGATAAACCGTTAGATAATTGAGGTTAGGAATGGACTGTTTTATGTAAAAGGAAAAGTGAAAAAGAAACGTTTCAACGACAGAGTGTGTGTATTTATGTGTATTATGTGTATGCGAGATGGAGAGATAAAGAGATTTAGACAGAGAACCTTAAGAGAACGATTCTGGACGTTTCTTCCCATGTCATTGTTTTGTTTTTTTTTTAAATACAAGAAAACGTTTTTACCGTTGTATTAATCTCCTATATTAGTTAATCTCGCCAAAAGATTTCAAAATTAATGTTCATACAGGAATCAAATAGTACATAATACTTATTATTGATCCGCAGAAATACTTTTTTTTATTCTTTAGCTAGTATTCGAGGCTGATGTTGAAAGCTTTGTAAATGTACCATCGTAGAACTGTGCGTAATCAGGCCTCACAACACGTTACTTTTGTTAGAACACAAGCACCCAGTGTCTGAGCGGTGTCTGTATTGTCCTGGTCCTAGAGGACAGCCCGAGGAGCCACAATCCCTGAAGGACTCTCTCAGACCACTGGTTGATCCATTAGGCTGCCCGACTGGTCATCTAAGGTCACAGTCCTGTTATCTTGGAAAAGCTTACCTATTGTTTCCAGGGCCTCAGGCTACTCTGACCTGCGAATTTCATCTCAGTCGCGTATTGCTCTTGCTTGAATCGCTGACCGCTTAATGCTTGACCATTAATTTCTTAGATGACCAGCGGCCTGCTTTCTGCTCTGCCATAGGGAGGCTTCATTTAAAACGTTTGAGATTGACATAGGGAAGAGGTTTTAGTCATGATTATAATTATGAGGGTCGAGCGTTGAGGAAAAAATGCAGTACTTTATGCTGGATAATATATTTTTTTTAAAAAGATGATTCAATATGAAATTTGTATTATGACTTTTTAGAATTCAAATCTGTATAACTATAGTAATAAATGTATTACTCGCTTATGGGGCCAAGCAATAAAACATAGCCACGAAATATTAAGATTATTTTATATTATGTTCCTGTATCTTGTAATTCAGATCTCTCAAACTACTGCAGTAACAACACCATCAACTACAAAGGCTTCTGCTTCTGCAGCAGCAACACCATACGGGCCTCCCAAAAACTTAAGGTAAAATGCGATCAAAAGGACAAAACAAAGTTGCATGAAGACCAAGAACAAAAAAAAAACAAAACAACAACACCAAAAAAACAAAAAACAAAGAAGTAAAAACAATGATCCTCTCACGTCACCAGTTCCAGACTGAAACAAGGTGAAGGCCGACTTTATGACGCGTGACAAGACACGATCGGTTTTATAGAAAACTTACATGGTACACGGCCTCTGGTAGGACAATGTATACCCATCGCCCTATCAAGTCATCTTAACATGTCTGCCATAGACACAAATTCCTTGTAACAAACCGGAAGGCCAGTTTGTATACCTTGAAGTTGCCTGCCTTCCGAAATTATACCTTCTCTTAAACATTTTCACCCATACAAGACTTGGAGATAGACTTTCAGGGAGGTGAAATAAGACAGAGTCGTGGCTAATTTTCATAATGAAATGTTAGGGACTGAACTCGTCTCGGCAACGGAGGGCACCTCTGACGGTGGTTATGGAGTTTATATACAATGGAATCCCAAAGAAACGACTCGAACGAATGGCCCAGTGGGCCAGAGGACATGCAGCTACGATTGTGAAAAAGCGGCTCTGCACGCGTGCATCCGCCTCCTGAAAGAACGGCACGAAAGAGGAGACCCGCTCCATGGGGTCGTAATCCTCTCAGACTGCCGTAGTCTAGTGCAAAATCTTGGCGGCTTCAACCCCACTAGTATGGGCGGTATCCTGAGCCCAATGGAAAAGCTCCGACAGGCAGATGTCCGGATCATCTGCCAATGGATCCCATCTCATGTAGGGATCCACGGTAACGAGGTTGCAGACGAACTGGCCAACGCTGGCCGCCTCCAGCCCCAACCTACAGTCCCGGCAACCCTGGCTCACGTCTCGTCCCTATTACGAGGGGAAACGGCGAAAAGGTGGAGAGCGGCGATCGAAGGGAATGATGACTCAAGGCTGGCTAAGCTTCATGAGGCTCGACGAGCTGATGATTATCGCGATCACCTCCCGAGAGGCGACGCCGTACAGATTTTTCGCATGCGCGTAAATCACGTACTGCTCTTAGCCAGCATGTCAAAAAGAGGATGGAGTCAGTCCGCGTCCTGTCGTCTGTGCGAAAACCGAGTTGAAGACGTCGCCCACGTACTGTTTGACTGCCCAGCCCTGGAGGACTGTCGAAGTCCCGGCTGGGGGTGCCAGGACCGAAGCCAGGTCCTCTGGGCGGAGCGGTCCGTGCTCGTGGAAGCGGCGATGCTATTGAGGGTCTTTCTTCGAAAGACGCAAGAACGATGAAGCGCAGATGCGAAAGGGCAGCCCGACCGGAGCGAAACCGACGAGCCGAACCCTAGGCCAGGAGATGCGTTCGCACAAGACGATCACTATCTCCGAAAAGACCTCGGGCCCTTGTCGACTAGCACCGAGGGTACCCCTCGTGTCAACGCAAACTGCAAGGGTTTTCTTTAAGAGGACAAACGAATAATGCACCAGGGCATTATTAGACGCGCAAAGGGCAGTTCAACTAGCCCGGACGTCAGATCGCATAGAGAAAGCGGCCGGCTTCTCTCCCGAGAAGGGACGGAGAGAAGCAGGTTTCTCGGAAGTGGGATTCTACCTCTGATAACCTCAGCATTAATTTGGTTTGAGGAAAGGAATAGTCAAATAACTGTTCCCATAAGCCGCGTTTGTCCTGTATACACATTATGGGCGCGAATTGGAACAGCAATGAAAACATGTTGAAAGTGACGATTACAATTAATAAAAACATTTTGAAAACTGATTTTCTTGTTTATCAAAATTTAATTCAGCCATTTTGGCTTTAAAATTAATATTTACCTAGAGTTTTATTATTTGTTTAAATATTTCTACTACTACTTCTACTACCACTACTACTACTACTACTACTACTACTACTACTACTACTACTACTACTACTACTACTACTACTACTACTACTACTACTACTACTACTACTACTACTACTACTACTACTACTACTACTACTACTACTACTACTACTACTACTACTACAACTACCACTACTACTGCTACTGCTACTGCCAGTGCCAAAGCCACTGCTACTGCTGCTACTACTACTACTACTACTACTACTACTACTACTACTACTACTACTACTACTACTACTACTACTACCACCACATACTACTACTACTACTACTACTACTACTACTACTACTACTACTACTACTACTACTACTACTACTACTACTACTGTTACAGCTGTTGCTGCTGCTGCTGTTGCTACTACTACTGCCACTGCTACTGCTACTGCTACTACTACTTTCTAATAAGTTCAGATGGTAAACATTTAATGGCATAGTGAACTAAACTTTTGCCCTCTTCTTTTTTTTTTCTTTTTTAAGCCGTTTATTGTCTCCATAATTGTAGTGTAATTCAGTACCATTTTTTTTTTCAATCATGCGATTGATGCTTGAAAGTTTTACGTCAAAAGTTTCTAAATTACAAGCTTTCTGTAACAAATTAGGTATGGATTTTCTCTGAAACAGATATAGAGAACCTCTCGCACAGTCTGTGACTATTTTTTCCATATGTTCTGAACGCTGCCCTGTGATCTTCACGGAGTCCTGCGTGTTACTTCTCACATAGCATGGTCTGAACAAACCCCAACATCGCAGCAAGTCAGGAAATGTGATTATCAAGGGACTGAGATGTCTTGTCAAGGTTTTTTCTTCATTTTTTAAAGTCTAATTTTTTTAAAAATCTTCGTGTCAAAATTTCAACCACACTGACAGAGTCGTGAGTTAGTAATGAGTGCCTTCTTAAAAGGAGAGAGTAAAATTGTGGGTTGCTTTGAAGAGTGAGGGTGAAACTATCTGGTTTATTTCAAGGGTTAGGCTTCCATAGAAATCAAATTATCGCGCTTTAAAGATGACAAAAGGAAGGCAAAATCGATTTTTTTAAGGCGAGAGGGACAGTAAAGGCGAAGTTCTTTCATCTTTTAGACTGAATCCGGCTATTATTTTTGACATTTCCTTTAACCAGCTTGGCTCCGCGAGACGACTGAAATTCTGGGACTCTGAGAACCACAAGGATGGACGAAGTATTCTCCCTTGTAGTATCGTCTACGGGATAAGAAATAAACGCAGGTCCCTATGAAAGATATTAATAAATTTAAAGTTATGTTTATTACTAGTTTTGGATGTCGAGTTTGCATTAAAAACAGTAATTCAAATAATAAGAATGTGTTAGTAAAACAAAGAATACTGAAAACTATATTGCAAAAGAATATAGATAGGTGGCTCTCAAAGAAATTGAAACCATTGTCTTGCTGCTAGAGCTCTTTGTTTAACATACGACCTTAAGACATAGGCAGTTCTCAGTCTTCTTAACATTAACTTACAAAAGTCTTGCGATTTTTCTTAGATTTTTACCTAAAGATTAAAAGATATCCTACTATCACTGCTATGCTTTGTAATTTTGGCGTTTCACCAAGTTTTGAAGATTATGTACGGGTGAGATTCCAACACTATAGGATCTGGTGGATCGGGACCTGTTCTTACAGAGCAGTACTCTTAACTAAACACGTTGAAGAGAAATAGCGAGACGAAAAGAAAAGAAAAAAATGTGTTGTTTTCTCAATTCCACTAACAGAAGCTGCTAGGAACACAAAGATGATAATTCATTAAAGAAACCACGCCAGTTGCAGTCCATTTATCTTTGTAACAACGTGAGTGGTATCTTTATGTCCACAGTAGATACTTACAGTGGGTGCTTGCTTCGGTTTCTCCATGAAGCTAAATTGAAGAAAAAAAATACAGAAAAAAGGCTGCAATGATATAGTTAGTTTACAACATAGAGAGAGGTGAATCGGCCTTTAGCTATTCAGTTGTACACTATTTTCTATAGTGTACAAAATAGCTTACACTACAACACTTTAGATCAACGAACAGTTTGTTTTCTCAATGAGGCTTACAATGGTTTATTCTGTGGAAAACTGTAGACGATACAGGTGTCAAGACAGACTCTCAATGTTACGTTACCGACTTTTACTCCGATGTCTCTGTTCAGCGATTTTGGCAGTCGTAGTGAAAGTTAAGCACCGCACAGCCTCAGTATACAAGCTCTCTTTTCTCCGATTTGTTGTGGTTTAGGCTGGGTGGTGAAGGGTTTCGTGTACCGCGTTTCTGGAACTCGAACCTTTTTTTTTTTGTGATCACCTTAAGATGTTTAGCTTGAACTACAATTACGCTCGATTAACTATGGCTAAGTTTGAACTTGCTGACTGCATGGACGCCCCTGATGCGTTTGTTTTGCTTTAGTTCTAAGGCAATCAACAGCCTTTAAATCTATTATTCCTTTTTCATTCTCTCTTTTTCTCTTCTCTATAATTATATTTCTGTCTCCTTTTCTTTTTAGCACATTTTTCTATTTTTTCCCTCAATCACTATTCTCTAATATTTGTTTTGTTTTTAATGTAATTTTTTTTCACCTTTGGTTTGACTTTTTGGAAAAAGGAAATAATTACAAGTAGGAATGTTGGTTTTCAAGTTACAACACATCTATGTTAAGCAAGAGAGTTTGTTATAAGGCTACGGTTCTCAAACAATAGATCAAGCTGTAGTGCAGTCACCGTTACTATGGAGTGACGGGGATGGGTAACATGCAAAGTTCTAGACAAATAAATAAAAGAAATAGTTTGGAACAGTTTACTTCAAAAACTTGAATAATGATCAATGGGATGATTAGAATATTTTGGAACCAATTTCGTTTGCTATTTTTTTTTTCCTTACCTTGGAGACATAAAAACGTACAAAGACATCGGTCATGTCGTCGTAAGACAAAAATCAACAGCAATAAAATTAATTTCTATGATGGATGTACCGATTTGATAAATTCAAAGATAATCAAGAAACAGGAGTGAAACTACATAATCCATTATGAAAAGGTCATCTTATTGAGCTCATTGAGTTCCAAAAGCTCTACTTGTCACCTATTGTTTTCAAGTTACATAAATGCGACTTAATTGGTAGTTGGGAAAACTGGATAGTAGTCATTTCACTATATTTTTTTTCCTTCGGGATTATTATCAGATTACTACTTTCAATTAGGATTTGTATAGAGAATATCCTTTTCTGTGGTAGCTGTATAAACTTAATAAAGCATACTTTGCTTTTGAAATAGGTGAGCGGATATAGATAAAGAAAAGAAAAGGAAGAAAATAGAAATATCGTTATCTACATCCCACTGCATCTCTCTCTCACTGTTTGTTTCTCTACGTTTGATCTTTTCTATTCAGCAATATTTATTCCTCCAACAGAACCTTTCTTAACTTCATATCTGTTTATTGGGCTATCATCATTCATATTTCTGGTTTTCCCCTCACGTGTTCTCTCTCTCTCTCTCTCTCTCTCTCTCTCTCTCTCTCTCTCTCTCTCTCTCTCTCTCTCTCTCTCTCTCTCTCTCTCTCTCCCTCTCTAGCAATATTCCTCCAACATAACATTTTTTGACTTCATATCTGTTTATCGGGCTATCATCATTCCTATTTCTGGTTTTGCCCCCACTTGCTCTCTCTCTCTCTCTCTCTCTCTCTCTCTCTCTCTCTCTCTCTCTCTCTCTCTCTCTCTCACTTTCTTTCTCTCTCTCACTCCCTCTGCCTCTCTTTCTGTCTATCCGGTCCATCTATCTGTCTCTTTGTTTCTTCATTTCTCACATATACACCCCCACTCATCGTATCATTTGAGATCTACTTTTTAAACCGTCTCCTTTTTTCTCCGCACATTTCAACTACTCCTACGCTTTCTCCCCTCTCTGTGAAATCAATATCTTGAGCCAGACCAACTTCTCTTTTCTCTCAGCAGGTGTGATGATGGAAGTCTCCGCTTGAGAGAAAGCCATTTTACCATTCGAACAAACACTAATGATAGAGACAGCTGGCCAGAGTTCAATGAACTCAATTAATGACTTGAGCGATGGACCAGTGTGTATCTTACGCCCGATTTAGGGTCACTTATTTCTCGATTCATTTTTCATTTGTGAATTCATGCAAAATTAAACATACCATATCTGGATTAGGTGAGGAAAGCTTTTCCTTTTATTATGTAATAATTCTTTTACTGTTCCGATCACCGTAACTAAAATGCTTACCGACTGTTGCAAAGAGACTAGAACAATTTAACATTCTTAGTATTTCCCTATACAGAACATTTTCTGCAGGTGCACCACTCCGTGGATTGTTAAGCCCGATGCCAAAAAACGGGAGAGCTGCGTCTGAGCCATTAATGTGACTTAACTAAAAATAAGTAATGGCCCACTCTCTTTGTTACCAGAAACTTGGTACAGCTAAATGTTTTTTTTTCTTTCGTTTGGTGGTAGAGAGTACCCAAGTTTAGGGGAGCTCACGATTTTCACCTTTCTGCCAGCTCGTTCCTTCCTTTCGTGAACTCACGAGATGGAAAGATTGAATGTCGAAATAGGATTTCTGGAACTAAGCCTATAATGGCCCTTGTCTAGGCGGTTAGGTACGTGGTCGGACCTGGTAATAAGCGTTGCCTAATTTTATCACCTTCAGATTGAATAGAAGAGACTAAAGCACTAGTAAAATCACCCAATAACTTGTAGACATACTTCGAAAAAAAAAAAAAGGCGAATAAAGGATAGAGTGAAATCACTTAGCTTTTCCTGAGTTTTAATGAGTATGGGAAAAAAAAACAATATTTGTTGTTAATGGCTAGACTTTACATTTATAGAAAAAAAGTTGTATTAAAATTGAATAATCATATTTGCTGTATCCTGGTGTATTACAAAATAAGACAGAACTTTCAGTACATGAAGGCATATCTTATCATCTGGTAAAATGTTGCTAGTTGTGGCAGCTACATGTATTCTCACTGCATGATCTGATGAGAGAGTCTCACTGGTTTTGTTGAGAAACTCTTTATTGTGTGATATTAAAGATAAACGGATTGGAGTGCAGAACTAGAAAGAACACGACTACCTCTAATTTGTTAACTAAAAGTTAAATGCAATTTCTAAAAGACTGAGACTTTACTGCCAACAACCACGGCGAATTATTTGTAGTTTTAGAAGATCGACCATTCCTGTTTCAAACAAATTTCTCGCTTTTATGACTTAATGGTTTCAGAAAGCAGTTTTCAACTGCACGGATTCCGTGGAGCCGTGTGAGATGGGTTAAATGCCATATAATCATGAAAGGGTGCGGGGAAAGATGGCTATGCGTACTCATCGTACAGGATATCGAGGCCTCTCTCTCTCTCTCTCTCTCTCTCTCTCTCTCTCTCTCTCTCTCTCTCTCTCTCTCTCTCTCTCTCTCTCTCTCTCTCTCTCTCTCTCTCTCTCTCTCTCTCTCTCTCTCTCTCTCTCTCTCTCTCTCTCTCTCTCTCTCTCTCTCTCTCTCTGTTTCTCTCTCTCTTCCCTCCACTCTCTCTCTATCTCTTTCCTAAAATTAAAAAAAATCGCAAAAAAAAAAAAATTTTTTTTTCTGAAATTTCTTCATTTTAATTTTTGGAGGGAATTTCTTTTTCGTTCAGAAAAATTATTATTATTATTATTATTATTATTATTATTATTATTATTATTATTATTATTATTATTATTATTATTATTATTATTATTATTATTCTTGTTGTTGTTGTTGTTGTTGTTGTTGTTGTTGTTGTTGTTTTCTCAAGATTAAGCTTGAAAGGAATAAAAACATTGCTTTTGGCAATCTCACATTTTTTAATAGATTTTAATTTTAATGCAAACTAAGGCTAAACGGTGGGGCTGGTCAAATGGTATCCAATACCAAAATGTGTGTCTTAGCCTGAGATCGAATCCAGAACCTTCCGTTTCTTAGCCGAGCGCTCCACCGACTGCCATTAATAAACTAAAATTGCTAAGTATATTGATATAGCTATCTGTTTACTTCCGAAAGGAGGAGGAAGAACATATTTTTTGCAGTTATGACTTTTGTGTATTTAATATTTTTCAAGCCTTTGCCCAATGTTGATTTTTTTATATAATTAACTCTGATTTTTTCTTACTTAAGGATACTAGTCCCTTTATGGAAATAAATAAAAAAAAATTTTTTTGCTTAAATTGTGCTTCAAAGCAGCATACTTTAATGGAAAAAAATGTTTTACATTAATTTGTTTTGTTTTTTTTTTACTCTGAACAATAATAGCAACTGTCTCGCGTGTATTGTCTCATTGTCTCCCTTACGCTCTTTATCAAGATTATTTTCCGATAGAATTTTCTATCGCAAGAGGGAGATGTGTTCCGAATTCAAAAGCCAGCGTCCACCATCTCGGCTATAGATCTAGAGCAGTCTGCATTGTTTTCTGTTGTCGGAGAAAATAAGATCAACAGTAGGCAGGAGAATCTTCTGTGCATGTTGTCACAATAGAGGGGTTAAACGGAAGAATTATTTCAAGAAGCTAGGCAGAGAAAGACATAAAGACAAAGAGAAGAAA
>JAWDGP010001827.1:300000-315000 GCA_033675545.1 Elysia crispata
TTTAAGTATTACCAGAATTTAAAAAAAAAAAAAAAACATATATAAATTGGTGACAGTATCTTGTTCCCGAAAAAATAAAGACATTTTCGTTTTTTTTTTCATTTGCATCTTATTGTTCTTATTCTTATTTCACCAATCTTAATTTTCAGCTCGCATAAAAACTGTTCACGTTTTATTTTGTATTTTATTTTGTTGTTGTTGTTTTCGTTTTGTTTTGTTTTTTTGTTTTTCTTTTGTCTTAGCTGCCCTTAATTTCATCAGTGTTGAGAAGAAAAAGACATCTATTCACTGGGCATAGTGAGTCAGACACCCTATCCCTTCATAAACCCTAATTCTTCTTGTGTTCATCAAAGAAGCGGATTTCTCGGGCAGTTAAACGCCATTTTGTGACAAAAAAATTAAAAATTCAAGGCCTTTTGATACAACTTGCCTGAACGTGTCCGGCAGTTTATAGCTTTGCTGAGTAAATTTTCTCATCATCCATGAACGTGTCTATAATTCAAGACCGCTTGACCAATTGTTGCCGCTTTTATATTTCTTTCAATAAGAAATGTAAGAATTATCCAAAGTCATGTCGTAAATATTCACGGATGCAGCAGGCTATGTTGGCAGTGTCACGGAATGTACCCAAGCGATTCGCATTAGTTATTTTAGACATTGAGTTTCCATATTTTAAAATTTGATAAAGAATTTAGTCTATAAGCTAAAGCATAGCAATCTCCTTGGCAAAGTTTATCTATGTTTACACAATCAAATTCCATATTTTTCAAAACTTGCAAATATAAAATGACTGTCTGTTTCAATAACTCTGATCATCACTCATATTTCTTTATTTCTTCTACATTAAGTTTTTTTACCCGTCTGTGATGACTATAAGATTGATCCAAATATGATTTTGTTGGGATGCGCTGAACAGACATGTTCTTCTCTTTATGGGGTATCTTAATGTGCTTTGTTAATTCAAATAAAAGCAGATCACGCTTCACATAGACACACATACATACAAACATAATATATATATATATATATATATATATATATATATATATATATATGTGTGTGTGTGTGTGTGTGAGCTACAGCTCAGGTAACCGACACACCGTGCATGGCCGTTTCAACCGACTTAAGATAGTATCAAATCAGATTGTGTTCTAAGTGAGCTCTTTTGATTCCTAAGATAGCACAGGTGTTCAGTATTCCAATGCTTAAGTACTCCTGGAAAGCATGTACACCGAATGTATTCAATTCAGTAATTGAGCCATTATTCTCAAGTTAGAATGGTAAGAATCCTTGTTTCAAATCGAACAAACTGATGTGTCTTTATCGCCTTTTGCAACATGCAAGCTTGAAATCTTTTCAGCATTGAACCCGACTTTGCCACATACCAGCATCAATCTTTGAGGTATCAAACCCGTTTTTGGCACCTACCAGTACCGTACTGTCATCGTTAAACCCCTTTTGCCATGTACAGCATAGAATCTTAACATCATAAAACTACCTGCTAGCGTGAAACTCCATTTCAGTAAATCATTTCATCTTGTTGCTTACCGGTATATTGATTCAACACCACTCCTCCATCCCCGACCCCCGAAAAAAAATAAAAATAAAAGGATTTGCACCTACCAGCATGATATCTCCATTGAAGTACACATTGAGTGCACACTACATCAGCCGGCAGCGTTAGGTTTAGCGTGATGTCCCTGTTGCCCATCTCTGAAGTGATGGTGAAGCGAGTACCTGAACCATCAGCTAATGGCAAGGGATGTTGGTCAAGGCATCCCTGAGTGGCCCTCACGCTGGCGTTGTTCACAGGGCAAATCTTGAACTCGAAGAATCCTGGAAAACGTTACAAAATTGAGATGAAACAAATGTAAAAAAAAAAAATAGCTAATTGTGGAACAGCTCAACGATAATTAGCTGGATATAGGTTCATAATTATTATGTCATACATTCCATGATGAAATTGGCAACTCTAAACACCGTTGTAAAGATGCCTTGGAATTTTTCTCACACATGCATTAAATCCGGCATGGGAACAAAACTCGCAAGTTATATACTAAACACTGACAAAGAGTCAGTCTGTTTTGGATGGGACTTTCCCGACAAAAGTATCTTAATCCGTTGTATTCCTTGAAATCAGTCCAACGTTTTTCATAGAAATCAGACGCTCATTATTCTGGCCCACCTAAATGAAGATGTATCAAACGTATTGCTCTTGCTTGTTTATTTCTCGGGAAATGAATTTACTCTCATTCCCAAAATATGGTCTAATTCTTTTCTCCCAAAACATTTGTATTCCTTGTCTATGAAAATGTTTTTACTCGTTTTCTTGCAAAAAGAAAAGGATAATGGCATTGTGCTTTTTAAACCAGACAGTGCCTAGAAGTGACAGTGCGATATAGGTTGTCCACTTAAGATCTTAAGAGAGACATCAAAAGAGGTTTAACACTTTACAATTTTTGTCATTTTCCATCTCAAAAAAAAAACAAAAAAAAAACAAAAAACTAACAAAAAACAAAAAAGGAGACAAAACCGCAGAGCCTTGGTTAACTGGATCTTTTTAAACATGAAAAACAGCAACCAGATTTCCATGTCAATTTTTGTCCGAGTTCCGTACACCGGTATGAATAACATGAATAAATCGACAAAGAAGTGAAGTGTTGAACGGCCATTAACAAAGTTCAACTATTAGCATTATGTAAAGTTGACTTGAATAAATGAAGAACTCCGTATGGGAGAATGTTTCAACCATTCTCTAACATGCAGATAAGTTTCTGCTAAACATTTCAATCAACGAACGATCTAGACAAAGTTTTATCACCGAGTCCTGCAAAATCCTAACCCCCTAATTACTTTTTATAAAGGTCTGTAAGCTGGTTAAGAATTAAACACACATTTCTATCGCCTCACTTGCATCGTTTTATTTTTTTTTTTTAGTATTAAAGTCTTTGTATAACGCAAAAACTTGCAAAAACTAGCAAAACTAGAATTGTATTTTTCGCGCCTTCGAAATAAAATGTTGGATAAAGCAATGTTGTATACTCAGCCATGAGAGCAGTATCCGATGTACATCTTACGTCAATTTAATTCTTTACTGAAAAGAGTGCTTCTAATAGTTATGATAATTATGCTGATGATTATACTGATGATGGTGACAATGATTATGGCAATGAAGGTCTATATAAACGGGATGTGTTTATGGTAAATGTGATCACGATAGCAACGAAACAAGTAATGATATGGCGTATAAATTCATAATCGTAATGTAACAATGATGATAATGATGATGATGATGATGATGATGATGGGGAGGATGATGATGATGATAATGATGATGGTGATGATTATAACGAAGATAATGATTGTGATGATTACCATGATGATAATGAGAGAGACGATGACAAGCAGTAGGAGGAAGAGACAATTTATGATGATCACCCACCTTTGTGGTTAGCTGTGAGATTCACAGTGACCGTAATGTTGCTGCCCTGATGGTAGGCCCTGGAGATCTGGCCAGTGGCGAACCTGCCGCCGGCTTCGTTATGTCTCACCCCATCCCAGGGGTCGCCACAGACCCCGCACCTGTAGCCCATATTTATCTGGTGCTGAGAAGCAATGTGACTATGTTAGTATGTAGAGCTACTGGTAACTTATTACATGTCAAAGTACTATTTCATTCATGTCCATCCTTTATTTTTCACATTTTCCTTTGATCAAAGACGATCGAAGAAATAAGAATTGAAAAAGAAAATGTTATTCTTCATTAAGGAATATATATATATATAGCTTTACGTATTTATTCAGGTTTACTCCTCGGGATTGATTTTTTTTTCAAATTACCATTGTAAAAACTGGATAGTAAAAACTTGCCCTGGTGATGAAAACTGGTGTGCTTTTTCCTAAAAGGACATGAAACTATTGTCGGTTTTTTTTACTACAATAATTGAAAAGTAGAAAGACATTTTAAAATTGGAAGAAAATGAGAGATAGACCATCTTTGAAAAACGCAGTAACACAACTTTAGAAAAGAAATCAACATGAGAGTGAACGAATAACTAAGAGATCAGTCTCATTGCGAGTCATAAGTATATTATAAAGTTTGAAGAAGAGATAAATCATGGCACTTAAGGCGTACAGTCAATCCTCCACAGTAGAGCTGGTTATCATCGTAGTTAACTGGAACGTTGAAGCCCCGCCTCCACATCGTGCTACGACTGGGCGGGTCCCACAGGCGTCCATGGGCGTGGCTTGGCTTAATCCACAACAGTAGGAAGCCAATCACAGGGATGCAGTGAGTGAAATGCTTCATGATTGACAGTAGTGTCTAAATAAAGAAATACAGAGTATTTATACTTTTGTGTTTCCTATAGTACATGGAGGCCTACTGAGTATCATACTGTACAAACTGAATATTCCTGTTATGCTTGGAAATGTATTCAAGTGACCTAGAAAACACGAAAGCTTTATACGTTGTTAATGCACTTCAAAATATTCGCGAAAGCTGTTCCAAATGCAAATCGAGGGCCTGAATGTTAAAATTAGATTGATTAAAACGATTTCCTCGAACATATTAAAAATCCCCCCAAATATTTGAGGAATTCAAGCTCGACCGTACTTATTGAAGCTGGATCAACGTGGCATAGGTTTACTTTTCAAATTGACAGCATGGGTTCAATACAAACCAATTATACAAAGTCGGCTTAAAAGCTTATTTCTGAGGCTTAGTTGATGAGCAATACAATAATATGCTGTTTTCTTTTCTTTTTGTTTTATATATATATATATATATATATATATATATATATATACTATATTATTTGTATTGAAACAGGAAGCAGGCGGATCTTTATTGAATTCCATGAAAACTTTAAATTAAACGTATACATTTTTGTATGTTGAACTGCACATATTTTCTTTTTTTTAATTCGCTTAAACGTTTATCCTATAGCCCAGTCTATTGAAAGCTCGAGTGTCAATCTAAAGATCTGAGGTTCAGATCCAGACCTCAGTGCCCTAGAGTTCGATAGCGCACCAGACATCTGATGTTTTTTTTTTACCAGAACATTCATATTTCCTTACTGTGGCAGACTACACGTTTAGCTATGGCCGTGCTCCCTTTCTAAACTCCAGTATATTATGCTAGAAGCTCTTTAAAAGGATTCTAATTCAAAATTATCCACCGAAGAGTGGAGATGGAAACTTTTCATCATTCCAAAGCCATGTATGATAACCATACTGGTTATTGAGTTTCTTTTCCACCAGAGAACAGGCATGGGATTGCACGCCGGTCGGCTTTAAACTGCAAAGGTGGTCGAAGAGATCAACTCTGTATTGTTTCTGTTGTATTATTTTCTTTTGTAGCATAATTGTATACACTAGCGGTTTACATCAACCCTTTTTTTTAACCATTAAAGCACGCTATTTTATTGATAGGTTTTGTGTTGACGAGATACCTTATCAATTCATCGATACGAATTGTATGCGAATTGTATGCCTCACGTGTCTTACACTTTGGCTCTTGAAATAATCCGTGTTTATAATGCACTTCCCTGTGTATCCATACAATGTTGTATACTTCTATTTCTTTACCTTTCGGCTATCGCGAGAATCCATGTTTATGATCAAACTTCTGTATCTATCAATCCACATACAACGTGCATACAGCAAAACGTTCTGAAAACTGCTAACAAAAAATATGAACCAAATCCTTTTCTTCAATTTACAAATAGATTTCTAGACATCAGGCGAAGCAGGTAGCCGGTTCAAGTCACTTAAGCCATAACAACAAGGAAATCTAGACCTTATTTCTCCATAAATTGTTGCTGTCGTTGTAAATATAACCACATAACCAAGCTTTAGGGTCGTCTCTTAGTTCTTCGGAAAAAAAAAAAAAACAAACCCTAACGTAATCACCGGCAACATAATCAATTCAAATGCTTCAAAGAAAGCTACAGAAAATGTAGCCTTCTGCCTCAGGCTATCTACCAGTTATCTCGGGGAGGCGGTGTGTAAAAAGAGGAACTGCAAATAGTAAAAAAAAAGTATATCGACATGTCTTGATTTTGCGTGCCATAGGTTGGTGTCTTGAAAAACTTTAATTGGAATTTCCAGACACCACCCTTGGAAGCATAAGGAGATTTAGAGAGGTAAAGACAGGAAAACAAAACAAGAGACGAAGAGAGAGAAAGACAGGGGGAGAGAAACAAAATGAAGAGAGAGAGAGAGAAAGAGAGAGAAAGAGAGAGAAAGAGAGACAGATAGATAAAGATAGAGAGACAGAGAGAGACACCGACACAGAGAGACAGAGAGAGACACCGACACAGAGAGACAGACAGAGACACCGACACAGAGAGACAGAGACACCGACACACAGAGAGAGAGAGAAAGAGAGACAGATAGACAAAGACAGAGACAGAGAGAGACACCGACACAGAGAGACAGAGAGAGACACCGACACAGAGAGGCAGAGAGAGACACAGAGAGACGCCGACACAGAGAGACAGAGACACCGACACAGAGAGAGAGAGAAAGAGAGACAGATAGACAAAGACAGAGAGACAGAGAGAGACACCAACACAGAGAGAGAGAAAGAGAGACAGATAGACAAAGACAGGGAGACAGAGAGAGACACCGACACCGAGAGTGAGAGATAGATAGATAGATAGATAGATAGAGACGGAGGGAGAGAGAGAGAGAGAGAGAGAGAGAGAGAGAGAGAGAGAGAGACAGACAGACAGACAGATAGACAAAGACAGAGAGACAGAGATAGACACCGACAGAGAGAGATCGACAGACAGTGAGAGAGAGATAGATTGCTAGAGAGGGAGGGAGAGTGAGAGAGAGAGAGAGAGAGAATAGAGTATTGTTACTAGCTGTTTTACCAGCTGTTTTACTCCTAACTACACGAGGAACCATGTAGACCAAGCCTGTAGCTGGACTCGCATCAAACGGTAGGCATGACGAAAGCTGGCAAGGATACGGAACAGATGATTTTCAATACTGATGCAAACACGAAGTAGGCCTACAGTGCTGATTTCAACTCTAGAATTAATGAGACAATGAAGTTCCCGTAAAGACCAAGAAAAGGGCTTATTAGATAATTTTAGCACCAGATAGACTCATTTAAACCGGATTCGAACCAGACACTGCAATATTGTCAGTCAACGCGTTGCTGATTGCGCTATCTGGCAATTGACTTTTAAGGTGGAACAAACGATAAGGAATATATATATATATAAGATGTGTATGTATATTTATGTTTTATCAGAGTATATATATATATATATATTATATGTCCCTTCATCCACTCGCGTGACATTTAAACCAGTAATAATTCCTTGTTCAGTCAGAAGGAAAACCAGGTCTAGGCTTGTGAGCCGGCGCTTCTTTTAATGTTTTCTCTTTCCATTTAATTGAGGACTGCCCAGCTGTCTGTTCATCGTAAACAGCGATTAGTCTTGTCGCTTTGTCTTCTCTAGAAGATGTTGCTGTCGGGTCTTTTCTGGGCACAGACTATAATGATTATGTCGACCATAATAGACTCCATTCTCGTTTCCCGATTCAACCGGCAAAGTTAGGTTCGGCGTGTTTAAGAGGAAATCAATCTATATTTGTGTTCTTATCGATTTCAAATACAAGCGCCTCGTTTCTTTTACAGCGTTTTCCGGGTTCTATTTCTTGTACGCTATATTTTCCTTATTTCGATAAATAAAGAGGTTTAGAATCTGCACAATGTAGTTAAGTCAGACTTGAAGCGATTTTGAGGATATGTTGTGAATGAAAAGAAACACAATATTACTTCCAGCTCTGTGTATTACATCGTTTTCCAAGTGTTAGAACTGTTACGATTTTCAATGCTCTTTCAAATACATGAATAAAAAGGGACCTTTTAAACTCTGCCCTTGCTTTTCAAATTATTTATTCGATTTTTTTTTCTGTTTGTGCTCAAGAGGGCATTTCATTTTTTTAACAAAACAATTTTTCAAATATACATATATATATATATATATATATATATATATATATATATATATGTGTGTGTGTGTGTATGTGTTTTTTATTTATGTAAACCCTATGTGTGTATATCAGATGTGAAAGAAAACTCCTCTTCAAAAAAAGAGGAAGTTCTTTCAGACGCAATTAAGGCCCAGTACATAAGAAAGATTTAGCTTCACTTAGTTTGGTTCGCAACATCGCTCGACCGTGCAGAAAAATAATGATTCATTCTTAGGGTGCGTAATTATTTTAAATGTTAAGTGAGGCGTACAAAGTAACATGTTCTTAGAAGGCACAAGACACTTTGAAACTGCGATGTTGCAGGAATGTTGTAACTTGAAGCTGCATACCTGCACGGATGTTGATGGTTTGTTCAATCATATCTGATTTCCTTCCGATACATCGTCTTTTCTGTACTACGTGACAGACATACACACACACACACACACACACCATAGCGGACACGTAGTGACTTCTGGTCAGGTCAAAAGCCTTTAATATCACATCATTTGTGTTCTTTCTTTCTCTCTCTCTGTCTGTCTGTCTGTCTCTCTCTCTCTTTATCTCTCTGTCCCCCCCCTCTCTCTCTCTCTCTCTCTCTCTCTTTCTTCCTCTCTCTTTCTTCCTCTCTCTCCCACACTCAATCAAACACTCTATCTAATTTTTTATCTACTTATTTGTTTAACTAATTATTATCTATCTGTCTATCGTTCTATCTATCTATATCAAAGTGTATGTCTCTTTCTCTGTCTTTTTCTCGAACTCTCACCCCTTACAGAAAAAATATATAATCTATGCAGAGGGTGATACTGATCATGTCAGAAATCAGCCGATACAGATAGGTTCCAATCCTAGCATGAGCAGTTCGAGCCAAGGAGCAATTCTTTAATGTTTTTAGTTTCAATCCAACTCACTAGCTACACATGGGGCAACTCTCCTAGATCCTTACCTGCAGCTAGCTTTCATTTTACTTTTGCAAAGTATCCATTTTGTGTTCTTCTTTGGTTGATCTACAAGTAATTCTGGGTATTTTTTTTTTGCCACCTAGAAATATTGTTTGCTTACTTTCAGGCTTTGATTGAGAGATAAATTTTCTATTATGACCAAGGAAGAGTGTACCTAGTCGATCAGTTAGCATGATATTGATCGCATATGTGATTGGGTCAACAGCATCAACCTGAGTACCCAAGGAGAATAGTTTAAAAATTCATTTATCTAGCTGACTGTTTTTATATAGAGTACGTTAACAAGCATTTTCAGTTTTCTTGAATTTTACGGGTAAAGTATTTCACACAGATAATCAAAATTTAAGGCCTCATATAAATGAAAATGTACATTGAATAATCAAAAAAAAAAAAGAAATACTGCTGGAGTTTGATAATGAATGATGAAGACAGCAGTAAAAAAAAAGGTAGCTCGTCTATTTTTTTTTCAATCAAATTATCGAAAGACAATATTGATAAACAGAAAATAAACATCCATTATTGGAAATGTATAAAGGCACACATATCAACACACACACACACACACTTTCCACAAAGAAACAGAAAATATGAAATGCGAGAGAGAAATATTGATAAACAAAATGTAAATTTTTATGAATTGAATTTTACCATAAGAACACATTCATACGCTTTTTAAGATAGATACAATACAAAACAAGAAAGTGAAACAATGATAAAGATAATGTAAACAAACATCTGTGAATAGAAATATGAGTCACATTTTCTATATCGGAAAAGTGGAAGGGAAAAAAAATACAACTTAATATAGAAGCTCTGAAGAAAGAAGTAAAACAAAACTTACTGTCTTGTTTCTGCGTACACAATGTCTACAGTGTCAAGTGTGGCATCCGTGGCAATGCTGAATTAACCCCAACCTCCTTCACGGTAATAAAGCTGCCACTAGCAGTCTGGTCCCACCAGGCGCAGTATGTTATACAGAGTAATATACAAAAATAGAGCTATCGCCTTCACGTCATAATAAAACAACTTCCTGTTTGGTGAAGTGGGAGGGGTAGAAAAATGCAAATATAAAAAAAGGAAGAAAATCAATTTCAATATCCTCAAACTGTTAGCTTCAAAGGACACGAGGAAACGGCTTGGATTAGATTCTGTGCCGACTCTACAGCAGTGAGACCTTTGTGGGAGGAATAAACAAACCCACGTATGGAGAAAGCTACAGATATGAATCACAAACACATGGAAACAATTCCTTCTTTACGTTAGCCTTCCTGTGTGTGACCAGCACTGGATTAATAAGAATTATGGTTCATTGTAAACAATTACCTCGTCTGCATTTCCTACTTCCTATTCTTACTGTCTTCTCTTGTGATTTTAGTTTCAGTCGGAAAGTGGGAGTTCTTCTTTTTTTATTTTTCATAAGTTTTTATCTAACACTCTTTTTCCGCCAGATCATTTCTCATTTATCCACTTTGCTTTGATAAATGTTTTTTTTTTTCGTCTTTCACTAAACTTTCAGCCTGCCTCTCTAACTAATTCCGCTTTAGTTAGTTTTTTTGTCTATAATTCTTTTTATTTCAATCTGTTTCTAATTTATACATTGACTATCTGTCTATTTTTATAGCACATGTATGTGCGGGTGTATGGGTGAAAGTAGGTGTATGTATATGTGTGTATGTTTGAATTTATGTAGGTATGTACGTAAGCATCGTATAAATGTATGAAGGTAGCTATATATATATATATATATATATATATATATATATATATATATATATATGGTTATCTATCTGTCTGTCTTTCCATCTACATCCGCTTATCTTTCTACCCATCTCCCTATCAATGTATTTTCTTATCAAATTATTTTTGTATCCATCTGTCTACCCTTGCTTCTTTTTGCATATTTCTGTATATCACTTAATTTTTCTATTTATCAATCATTCAATCAATTGTTCCACCTATCTACCTGCAAATGTATCAGTCTTTCTTTTTATATATCTACATATCTATCTATCTATCTATCTATCAATGTTATGTCAGTCTATCTATCCATATCTCTCTCTCTCTCTCTCTCTCTCTCTCTGTGTCTCTCTCTGTGTCTCTCTCTGTCCATGTCTCTCTCTCGTTATATAAACATATAATATATGTATATATAATATATATATATATATATATATATATATATATCTATATATATATATATCCTAAGTTCCTATCTATTATCTATCTATCGTTATATATATTATCGTTCACATCTATTCGTTTCATTGTAATGTCATTATATTTTATCCGTCAAATATAACATTTATCCTGTAAACACATCTGTTATATTCTCTAATCCCATCTCTTTATTATTGGCCTATTAAACTAAAAAAAAAAAGAACTCCCTACAATCTTGCTTTACTGTTATCATTTTATATCCGTCACTGTATTGTGTAAGAAGCAGGAACGCTCCTCTTGACCTTAATAAAAAAAATGAAAAAAAACAACAACTGGATGTAATAAAAAGAAAAAGAAATAATGTCACCATCCCTTTATTTTTCTCTGCCACCGTTTAATGCATTTTCCCATAGGTCTGCAGTTTCGTCATCTTAAACATATGTTTATTCCACCTGGGAAAACGGATCGTCTTATTGATACGCAAATTGTAATAAGTATTTCGTTAGTTCCGTTTTTTTTTTTTTTTTGTTGTCTTTCTTCATAATGTGGTTTTGAACAAAATTTAATGTTTTTGTTTCTTTTCTCGCTTTGTATTCTTCCCCCCCCCCCCCAAAAAAAAAAAAAAAAAAAAATTAATGGAATATTGGACAATAAATGGATCCGCTAGACCAGCTCTAAATCCTCAACTTTGAAGTGAGGACAAAATCTTGACTACTAGTTTCTGAATAAAACAGACATTTTGCTTGATGATACATGGCAAAGATCAGGCATAGGTTAAAATTTACACCCACAGTAGTGGAAGCAGTAGCGGTAGCAGCAGCAGCAGAAAGCAGTAGTAGTAGTAGTAGTAGTAGTAGTAGTAGTAGTAGTAGTAGTAGTAGTAGTAGTAGTAGTAGTAGTAGTAGCAGCAGCAGCAGCAGCAGCAGTAACAGCAGCAGCAGCAGCAGCAGTAGTAGTAGTAGTAGTAGTAGTAGTAGTAGTAGTAGTAGTAGTAGTAGTAGTAGTAGTAGTAGTAGTAGTAGTAGTAGTAGTAGTAGTAGTAGTAGTAGTAGTAGTAGTAGTAGTAGTAGTAGTAGTAGTAGTAGTAGTAGTAGTAGTAGTAGTAGTAGTAGTAGTAGTTGTAGTAGTAGTAGTAGTAGTAGTAGTAGTAGTAGTAGTAGTAGTAGTAGTAGTAGTAGTAGTAGTAGTAGTAGTAGTAGTAGTAGTAGAAGTAATAGTAGTAGTATTACCCTCTTTCTGGCTTCCCTGTCTCTTACTATATCTCTCTGCTTTTCGCTCTGCCCCCTCCTCCTCCCCCCCCCCCCTCTCTCTCTCTCTCTCTCTCTCTCTCTCTTTCTGACTTTTCTCTATTATTTACTATAAAGGCTAACCTTTGCCTTATCCATTTTTCTTTTTACTCTCTCTTTCTCTCTCTCTCTCTCTCTCTCTCTCTCTCTCTCTCTCTCTCTCTGTCTCTGTCTGTCTGTCTGTCTGTCTGTCTGTCTCTCTCTCTCTCTCTCTCTCTCTCTCTCTCTCTCTCTCTCTCTCTCTCTCTCTCTCTCTCTCTCTCTCTCTCTCTCTCTCTCTCTCTCTCTCTCTCTCTCTTTTCCAGTTGGGATAATGAAAACTGGCGCCTGTCCTATTTCCAACAGCCACTGCTGTAATCGCTTCTCTTATCTCTGAGATGTTTTTATCATGACAAACTCAGCAAAGCAAACAACCGGCTGCTTAATAAAGGTGAGCTTTTAACTACAGGAGGAGCTTGGAAGTTTGCGGTTATTTCTTTTCAATACTTATATTTACCTCATACTTAGAGTGAGAACTATGCTGCCTTCTGATGAAAAAAAAATCCGCATATGACGATTTTTTACGAAATTGCTTTTTTTAGATCACTTGATAGCCCGTTCAAAGGCGCGTGTTTCTATATAGGTTTAATAGTCCTGCTCCTGAAATGAGCTACAGGAAATGGAAGTACGTATATGCGAAGTTTGCATACGCCGCCAACGTTATGACTTACGGATGAAATTAAAACGCATAATTATGTAGATCCGGAGGCAAAAAAAAAATCCGCGTACACCCATATGCGTTTTATTTTCAGCAGATGGGAGTGTATTTTTATTGATATGCGAGGTTTTTTCCGGTTGTAACATTATAAAAGATTATAGCATAAAAAAATCTAAATGTGTAAGAAGGGTGTGACCAAAAGTGTAGTGAAGTGCTCAATTAAGTTCACAGGTAAAAATAGGCAGGATGTTAACGATGCGATTTGGTTACTTGATTGGGCTGAGTAGAAGAAATTTATTGCAACACACGTAACGAGAAGAGATGGTGAGAGGTGCCTGTCTTTCTGGTTGTAAAGTGATCCAGCTGAAAACTGAAGACTCCACTGAATGGAAATCAGGTGTGTCTCAATACCTGATTACCAAAGCGGGGCCCCAGAGACTCTATCTGGCTAAAATGTCCTGGGTAAAGTTCATGATGCAAGCAGATCAGTCAAACATACTATTCAAAAATGACTTTTCTAAAGAAGAGTTTCAAATATTCTTCGAAGATCAACTTTTAGCAGACCACAACGGCAAGAAAAAGTGCAAGAAGAGTTAGGGGAAGAAAAAAGGAATAAATTATCAAACAGTTGGTGCCAGTCATGCCTCTCGGTCGTAGAAACTTTTGGGAAAATTTCCCAGAAAGTGACAGAAGCCAGGATTTGTGCCAAGAAATCGAACAGCCTTATAGGCTGGTTTACTTATTTATTCTTCTACGTGCTTAAAACGCATGAAATGTTTTTGCTTAAATGGGCCGATTTCGTACTTCCTTGACCTAAAAAAAATATTATAAGATTAGTTTAAAGTATAAAAAATTCTAGCTCAGATGTCAAAAGAACATAATAATCACAGGTGTAAATGGTTTTCTTTTCAGGCATTCATCCCTCACAGTTTTGAGAAGTGCTTAAGAACAAACTTTGATTGCTTTTTTTCTGTTGCATGTGATGACATTTCATGAATAATGTAATTGTGTCACGCATATTTTTCAAGTTATGTAAATTTCATTTTCATATTTGTTTGTACCATCTAATTTAATATAGACAAAGAGCATACATGTGCTAAGATCGTGGCATTTCTTTACGCCAATAGAGTAGTTTTAGTTTCAAGTTAAAAAGGAATTAAATATCTCGTTTTTATCTTTCCTGGAAATTCATAGCCAACATAGTGTAATGTTTTTGCGTCGAATTACGTACACGTGCTTTGGTCAGGGTATTGCAAGTAATCATGTGATTATTCAAATTATGACGCATTATTGACTGAACTGGTTTGAGGACACGAATACTCTACTAGGTCCTTATTTGTGGAATCGATATATGAATAATACTTATTTTATTTTACGGTCACTGAATTGTCCATAAATTCGTAAAAACTTCATAGCTAGGAACTTAAAAAAAATAAATAGATATGAGTGGCAATACTCTGGACTTTAAAAACTTTGGGAAAGAAATAAAATGAATTGCAGCCTTGGAGTAAAAGGATAAATTTACTATTCATATAGTGTATGCTCATTACATCCTTTATGCTAAGCTTGATAGAAAAATAAAATCGAATTATGTAACACAAACTCTGATTTGAAAAAACCGCAAACGACCATATGCATAGTTTGTTCATCAGAGCCTGTAAATTTCAATCCGCTATAAAACGCATATGCCATTCAAGTCTTTTTTTTTTCATCAGTAATATCTTGCCCACAGCCACCATTCTGATAAGAAAAATAATTTTGTACTCTAGCTCGCCATTAAAAGGCAGCACAGGCCATAGGATCAGGTGAGAAATGTAACATTCTGCACTCATTAGTTGCTTAAATTACGCCAATCTAGGAATGTCATAACAGAATTCAGTTTTTTGGCTCTCCTGTAAAA
>JAWDGP010001827.1:320000-345000 GCA_033675545.1 Elysia crispata
TATTATATTATCATATCTTACATGTTCTTAAAAAAAAATTGTCAGGTGTCTTTATCGATGTTCCGTGTCTCACGTGACGTAGGTCATTGCTTGCCACTCACTTCTATCCATAGCTCTGTCTCTCTGTATCTGTCTGTCTCTCTGTCTCTGTCTCTCTGTCTCTCTTTTTGTCTCTCTGTTTGCCTCTGTCTCTCTCTCTTTGTCTCTCTCTAACTCTGTCTCTCTCTGTGTCTTTGCCTATCTCTCTCTGTCTGTCTCTGTCTCTGTCAGTCTGTCTGTCTGTCTCTCTGTGTATCTGTCTCTCTCTCTGTCTGTCTGTCTCTGTCTCTGTCTCTATCTCTGTTTCTGTCTCTGTCTGTCTCTTTCTCTGTCTGTCTCTGTCTGTCTGTCTCTCTCTGTCTCTGTCTCTGTCTGTCTCTGTCTATCTCTGTCTCTGCCTCTCTTTCTGTCTGACTGGCTGTCTGTCTGTCTGTGTCTGTCTCTGTCTGTCTGTCTGTCTGTCTATCTCTGTCTGTCCCTCTGTCTCTGTCTCTCTCTCGATCATTATCATCATCATCATCATCATCGATGTTTTGTGCCACATATGACGTTGTAAGTCTTTAGGGGGGAAAAAAGCTGGGGGAGGGGGGGGAGGGGGAATTTTAATGATTCTTAACTTTGTTGACTGATCATCATCGTGTAAGCTAACTCGGTCAAACCATTGTTGATATTTCCCTCCCCCTCCTCACCCCCCCCCACACACACACTTTTCCTTTGTCTTGTATCTTTCTAAAATTTATAGAAGAAAGATGTTGAATCTCAATTTGTTTGCGTGTTTGCACATTGAACGTTTCTGTGGATAATGAGGGAGAGTTTTCGCTCTCGGATTTACTGCTTCTGATACTCAGAAGTCAAAATAAGTTTTTTTTAAACAAGTTTTTGATCTATATGAATAGAAATAAATTCAGTAAATTGTTATACGATAAATTTTGCGAGCTGCTGTACCGAGTGACTTCTGATATGCGAAACCTAAAACTACATAAAGGGAGTGCTACAAGTAATCCACTTTCGTATTTGAGAAGCATGTCCCGTGATAGCACAGATAAAAATTTACGGCTTCAGATGTATAGAGTTCAGGCCAGAGACCTAGTTAAAGATTTTATGATGCATCAAAGACAGAATCGCCAAGCTATCTAACACGGATGTTGATATCTAATTATAGATATGTCCAGACGTTCTGTGTTTTCATCCGCCAGTCTCAACTTTCTTTCATTCCCATTGCCTGTCACTCTGTCTGTCTCTTTAACTCTTTATTTAACTCCTTGGCTGGGTTTTCCTCAGTGTATCTTTCTTCCGTTATAGTTGTCTGTCTTTGCCTCTCAGTTTGTTTATCTTTATTTGCCTTCCTCGTTCTACCAATTATGTCTTTTATGCAGTTCACATTCCCTCCCCTCTATCCCTCCATATCTTCAGGTATCATACTTTGTCTCATTCTCTCCTTCTTTTTCTGTTCTCTGTGTGTATCACACTTAATTTCTGTCTCTTCCAAACAATTCTGTTAGACACTCTTATCAGTCTATTGTTCTCCTCAAATAAAATCCCTTATCTCTGTTTTTTAACTTCTATTCTATTCTCCTTCCCGAACACTATCTTATCTTCTATCTATCAATATGATCTTTCTTGTATCTCCATCGGAGACACGTAGAAAAAATGTTTTTAGAATAAAAGGTTTGTGAGATTGTAATGGCTAGAGAAGAAATATGAAGTTGCTGTGATCCAAAGATTACCATATATCTGCTCTGTGTAGGATTAGAGGTTTTTTTTTTGTTTGTCTCACTGATGAGCAAATCTGAGAAATTTTGTTGCGATCGCGAATTCTTAGTTGTATATCCTAGGAGTGTCCAGCTATGAGGGCTTCAAGAATGAAAATATGGCCTAGAAGATGACATTAATTGAATACACAATATTGCAGCGACTGGAGGCTCGAGTTATTCACTGGTTGCAATAGGTTGCTATCAGTTTTTAATGCAACCTTGGGAAGAGTAAGGTGGAGTGAGGTTGTAAGGAAAGAGAAGAGTTTACCATAATCACAAAGTTTATTCATGACAGAACTAATTATATTTAATTCTTTCATTTTCAGAAAGTTGAAAGAAATCCTGGAAAATCCGCCCAACGGCAGACAATCAGATTAAAAAAATACTTGAACTAGAGCTCACAGAGTTATCTACCCTGTATGATATGATTCTATTAACTATAACGAAAAACTTGATTTGGTCCAATTATGAGAAGGAGTTTATTTTGAAACCGATGTGCTCAGTGCGCGTAAGATAGATCTTAATATTTGAAAAAAGCCTAATTAAAAAATATAAAAGGTTCATGAATGGGTCTTTGCTGGACTGCCTCAGTCGGGCTATGTCACTTACCGCTCCTGAATACGAGCTGTCGATTTGCTGTGGATTATTTTAAAAGTTAATCCATGTTCGTTTTTTTTTTGTTTGTTTATTTTAGACTGATGTGCATTTGACCATGTATTCTGGCATAACCAGACAAGATATCCGTGTTATCCTAGACTGCGCTAAGTTTTGTTGAATAGACAATATTTTAAGAACATCTTTTATTTTCCATTTTGTGTCCTTCAGGGAGACATAGACGAAAAGAAGTGCAGTTTTGTAAGCTTTGGATGGATAGCTTTCTCAGAATTTAGTCGTGTTAATAGTATGCAAAATGAACTTAAAACCGAATTTAAGAAATATATTTAGGGCTACATTTCATCGGACCATATTAGATTTTAGAACTTTTCATTTCGCCACATTTTTTAATCGGGTTTATGATAAAACTTTCGATTTTTTAAAGCCGATGAAAATCAAGCTTTTTAATGAATTTTATGAAACGATTTATTTAGTTTCTCTCTACAGTGGAAAAAAATCTCGAAATGTACTCAAGATGTTTAATCATTTATTAAATCATAATCTTTTTCCTGAAGCCTTAATCTAGAGGCCTTGTTTACATCTGGAATTTACATTCAAACCTAGATAGAAACAAGAAACTGATCTTTAGCTCTATGATTTAAGCTTAGAAAGTACGTGAGTCAAAAATTGATCTAGAATAATTGATCACTAGATGTAAAATTAATAATGAAACAACACTGAAACTAATATCGGCAAATTAAATAAAAGCTGTGTCAAGATTTCCGATCTTTAAGTTGTCCCCCAAAAATAACATTGAAAATGTTTTACATATAGTGAGAAGACAAGTTAAAATAAAGACTGAAATTGTATTTTAGCTTCAAGACAGTTAGGTAAAAAGCTGTAGCTAATGAGTAGCTGCAAGTCAATATCTCGATAAATATATAGATTTTAGGTAAACCCTCATTACCATATATTTCAAATCTAAGTCATTTTTCAAAGAAATCATATTCTCTATATATTTATCGTAAAGTCTGAAAAGGAATAGTATCTGTGGAATAATAAACATAATAATTCTAGTGAACAAGTGCATAATAATTTTACTTTCCAGAATCTAGAAATGGCAATAGTAAGAGTAAATTTGTATTGCTAAATGTACTATCAGTTTTTATTGAAACGTTAGTGTTAAAAAATAATTGTCTAAACTGTAGTGAGGATAAATACAACAGTTTTCTGTCATAAAACTATTACTCTCAATAAATGTTTACATGTAAAAGAGTGCACTAATCTTGAGCTGTACTGTATTTTTCCTAAGCATTAGGGAGACAAACAATGCACCATTTCGCACAAAAAAAGGACAGCCAGTTACTTTCATTTGAACGCCAATCCAGGAATTCTTTTACTTACCTGGGGCTACTCATTGTACATTCCTTTTACTTATCAGCTTTCTTATCAGTTTTTTTTTTAACAAAATCAACGATGAGGAAATGATTATTGGTGTTAATCTAGTGTTGAGGTGGACCTAAACCTTCTCCCCATTATATTGTTCGACAAAAATATATTATGTGAGTAAATAATATCACTAGTCTTACCTGTTCATATTTAACATCTTAGACCACATTCTTTGAATGTGCATTCATATCACAAATGGAAGGTCTTTAGAATAAGATGGCCATTCAGCTCAACCTAAGAAATACAGGAATAGCGTGAAATCGATAAAGAAGAGGAATTTATTATCTGCACAGCCTAATGAAGAAACATACTGACATTCCAGCAAAAAATCTATGGAGGCTTACTTTGTTCCTAAAGGGGATAAATTTTAGGGAGGGCGATAATATCACTGCCAAAAATCATCAACAAAGCATTTATAATTATATAGACTTACATTTTACATACCGAATTGACTTGCCTTAAGCGGCAAACGTTTCCTGGAATAACTAACACAACTCCGAACAGTTTATCCCGAAAACACAAAGCAATGAATCAGTTTCTCTGTCTTACTCTCCTTGCAAAGACTAAGTGCTATAAAAGTCAATTTGCTTTTCTCAGTATAAATCAACTTTAATTTTTCATTCAACGCAGTTTATCCAATCAAAGGAACATGCCTTAATTTTTTTTTTTTTTTTTTTTTTCCATCTATTTTCCGGAAAATATTTTTATAAAACGAAAATCCACAAACCAGCTCAACTGTACTTCAAGCGAATTAATTTTTATTTCTTAAGGAACTAAATATTACACATATTTAATATTTTACATGTTATTACTCTGCTTATTCGAGTTATTGTCTTGAAATTAAAAACTAAATGATTGGTGAAAGAAAGAAATGAATGGTAAGTAGAAACAATTGAAGCCGACAGTTTGAGGCTCTAGTTCCATCATGCAAAACACCAGTTGTTGGTGGCTACAAGATTTCAATACTGATAATAATAGAGCTCTACATCATATTTGTTTTATGATACTCCGCCAATTGATCTTATAGATTATGCTTCGTTTAATTACTCAAACCAAGGATGTTTTTTTCTCTTTCTATTTTGATCCCACTTTTCACGACTGGTCTCTCTAGTCACTGAAATCAATATTCCCTGTTGAAATGTCATGCGGATAAATAATAGAGCATGTCTTTTAACTTTTTTTAACAATTTGTTTTGGCCAGTGGGAAGGTGTGAAAACTATCAGGCTTGTGCAAAGGATTGCAAAAGAGAAAGAATGAAATAGGGTTGGGTTAACTGTGGAAAATTTAAAACGATAAGAAATAATCAAGAATAAATACTTTATGTATTAATTATACTGTTTAAAGAGCTTCTTCTCCCCAGTAGCGGGTAGGTTAAGTTTCTTTCTCTTTTATTTCAAAAACAGGATAGCCATTGAAAACAGAAGCGTTTGTTTTAATAAAATAAGAGAAAAAGGGGATGATTTAGTTACACGGGACTATTAACAAGATGCTTCTTTTTACAGGGATCTCAAATTAATGGTTCATATATATATATATATATATATATATATATATATATATATATATATATATATATATATATATATACACACACAAGCATAATTACCAGTGCAATGAACCGGGCGTGGTAAGTGACAGACTGCCATGCTCAATTCAAAATACATTATTTGATATCGAAGTCATTAAGATTGAACCATTATTTGCCAACAATATCTCGATGCCCAACAGGATCATTTGACACGAGCACAGCCACTTCTGAAGCAATCGGTGTATTATAATGGCGAGCATGTTCCAGGGAAGGCCGAGCATCTTCTCGAATTTTAAAATTTGAGATTTGTTGACTTCCTTTTGTAATTTCATAAACATATTTTAATACCTTAACATAGCATAGTGATCCTCGAGGACAGTTTGAATTTGTAGAAGCAGTGACTGTGTCAGTGGAAAATCGACAATTGAAAAGCGCCGATGCACTTGATCCATGTTTGAATCCATGAAATATATTTGTAAAAAAATTGCACTTTGTTGAAAGTTGGGTTCAACAGAACCATTTAAATGGCAGCCTTGGCCTTGAATTATAAAGTTTGCATTCCAACCGTGTTGGCTGGACATCTTTACATCCAAAAGAAGGCATTTGAAAACACAATTGCAGTGTCTGATATTTTGTACAATAATGTGTCGACTCCTCCTACTGCTCAGACTACAGATATTTAAATTCATTTGGATGAGAAGGACAAGTGTCAATTTTCTTTTTGCCATTCTAGCAACACATTCCAAGAGTTTATATCTTTATCACAGTCAAACCCGGAAACGTGGAATTCTCAGAAATGGCCGAAAAATTCAGTCAATCCCAAGTAATTCCTGTTTGAGGCATTCTTGGAGAATGACTGTAAGAAAAAGCCTCAGATTTCCAGTTTTACCTGGTTGCTGTTTTGACCACCAGTCAAACCATTGCCACAGTTCTGGTTTGAATGATCCCAATTTAGGTGATCAAGTTTCAAATTGGTTTCGACAAGTGTATTATACTCTGCATTTCTAGGTACAAATCTGTTACTTGTTATTAGATATTAACTTCATAGT
Source organism: Elysia crispata (assembly GCA_033675545.1). Taxonomy (NCBI): domain Eukaryota; kingdom Metazoa; phylum Mollusca; class Gastropoda; family Plakobranchidae; genus Elysia; species Elysia crispata. The sequence goes on from JAWDGP010001827.1 coordinate 326,415, forward strand.
TGAGCTTGAACATCGATGAGCATCATTAAGAAGAAACGTTTTCAAGAAGGCTTTTTGAAAAGTTTGAAAGCAAGTCAAAATACGTATTACCCAAGACCAAATATTAGGAAATAATTTGCAGGCGTCTTTGGGTGTAGCTAGAAAAACAGCTCGACAGTGTACACTTCAATCCACGACAGTTTTAGTTATTGATGTTTCTGTTTCTTAATTTTCTCTCTCTGTTTCTGTCTCTGTCTCTATCTGTCTGTCTCTTTTTCTCTGTCTCTGTCTGTCTGTCGCTCTCAATTTCTCTCTCTCTCTCTCTCTCTCTCTCTCTCTCTCTCTCTCTCTCTCTCTCTCTCTCTCTCTCTCTCTCTCTCTCTCTCTCTCTCTCTCTCTCTCTCTCTTTTACTCTTTCTCGCTCTTTCTCTATCTCTATTCATGAGTTGTCTTTGTAGCATCTGTTGTTGTGTTGTTGGTGTTGTTGGTGTTTGTTGTGGTGATGGTGATGGTGGTGGTAGTAGTGGTCGTGGTACTGCTGCTATTGGTCTAGCTAAAATTCTGCTCTCATTGCTAACGTTGAGGTTTGAGCTTCCTCTTGTTTATGGCAAGCTCAGGCATCCACAATCACAAGGTTCAGTAGAACGTGCTAACAGGGACATAAAGGACATGGTGATTTTCAGAATGTCAGTCAACAACACTACTCAGTCGTCAGTTGGACTTAGATTTGTACAGTTTATGTAGAAATGGTCATTCAATGCCGCTGTCAAACAAGCGCCTTACCAAGCAATACTGGGTGTTGAACCAAGTGTGGGCCTTAACTCAACATCTTTACCAACGGAAAATGATGGACCAGTTTTAGTTAGAGGATGAATTACGAGGCTTTGCCCAGCAAGCAGCTCAAGCAGCTGCTTCTCATATCAACAAAATCAGCGATGTTGCTGATCTTCATATCGATAAAATCAGCGACTTTACTGTTACAAAGGGTCAAACCACTGACCTGACTTCTCCTCACGACGACCAACTTGATGACATTGGCGCCGTTCAGAACGTACTTTTTCCTTGACGCTAGACAGGCTCAGATAAACTTTAATAGAGAGCAGAGTAGGGATTCCAGATAGAGCAAACAAAACGGATGGTAAAAAGAAGTAGAATAGAGAGATGACAATGTTGCAATTCCCAATCTCTTGCGACTCACGATACATTGTGGCTGTTATTTTGGACGGAAGTGAAAATAATGACTGCACACTTGCCACCAAACATGGAATCTGAAAAGGGAGATACAGCAGGAACGAATTCGAACTTTGCCCTGAAAAAAATTGAGTGCTATTTACTCCACCACATATGTCATTTTAAGAGAAGCGGTTGTTTTTTGGTTCTCAGTGAAGCGGTCAGGATTACATTAAATGTAACTGTTTAATAAGAGTCAAAGAAAGGCCAAACAAACAGATCTAAATGCTTCAAAGCAAAGCTCAGTAAAGTAATATTCAATGCCACTTAAGTCTGTAAAATCAAATAAGCTCATTTTAAATGAATATTTTCATGTAATTATCAATCTCTTTATATTTAATTTTCTTTATTAAACACTATGATCAAACTACCTCATGCATCCTGTGCCATCTACTTTACATTCTGCCATTCTGCCATTGTTTCTCGAGATTAGTCATTCCTAGGAAATGCCTGACTGTGTATTTCCGTCATTCTTTGATAATGGCTAATATTTTTAGGCATTCCTGAAAATGCCCAATCAAAACAGGAACTTGTTGAGAATGACTGAGTTTTCAGACATTTCTTGAGAATGAATAGTTTCCAAGTTGACTGAACCATAATATATATTGTATGTGTAAAATCTTTGTATTTATTTCTGCTCTACACGATTTGGAGAAAATGTAGAAATTCAATGACAGAAAACAATAGTCGAACTTATTCATTGAATATTAAGAGAGATCGTGTGAGTAGCTTAAATCTATTATGAAAATTTGTTCAATCTTATTCTCCTTAGTAAACCCTCAACTTGTAATCTGGAAAATTTGGTAAATAATAATTTAAAATATGTCATCGGAAAAAAATTCTCTTCTCATTTCGTGTTGATGTCTGACAGGCCAATCTAATTTGCAGCATTACTTGGAAGAAATTCTGAAATCAATCTGTTCAAGACCAGATCATTCTAGATGAGTTTGGATAAGAGAATCTCTTGTGTTACAGACAATAATTTAATTTTGGCAATTTAATTAAATCTCAGCTTATGTTGCTCATTCATTAGCGTGCATTTTAATTATGCCTTCGATTTTGTCCTGTTTGTAAATCTCATGAAGACGTATTTATGGTAAAAAAAATTATTAAAGGCAGACATTCCATTGTAGCCGAGCAGCTGGCGGTTTAAGAGAGAGCTGAACTGTAAGATTTTGTTGAGAAAATTTGTCTTTGAATGCTATCCGCATTACCAGAATGGGATTCTATTTCTTGATCACGCTATGGAACACCCTTCTTTGTCTCTCTGATCACAAAATACTATCGTTCAAAGCGCTTAGCATGGCAAGTATCAACAACAATTCAACTGAACCTCTTTATTTTGATTTTTCTGATTCAGATTCAACAGCTGTCTCATCAGAATTGCTGCTATCACGAATATTAAGCACCGAAAATCAGTTTTCCACAGAGACATTGGGAAACTCCTCCCCTGGATTTTTTCAGTCTGATCATACAACTCATTCAGCATATGATTCAAAAATCTTATCATCCGGGAATGAAGAATGTGAAAATCTAGCTCGAGATTACGCTGCTGCTCAAAACCTGTGTGATGTCCCTAGCCAGGGGAGTTTCTCGTGCCGAGATCGGTGTGGCGAGGCGCCAACGTTTGGGAAACCTATGTCTGGGTGTCGTTGTGATGGCTTGTGTATGCTTCACAGGTGTTGCTGTCACGACATAGCTATAGAGTGTCCAACTATTTACGCTAAAAGCCTGGAATTTTGGCGTCATGAAGTAGAGAATGGTCTAGCCAGATCGTGTAGTCTTGGATTCCAGCAGTTTGTTGTGTTCATTTCGGTAGAAAGAGAAACAGAAACGATGTCCGGCCATGAGTTTTCCTCAGTTTCAACTACTGAACTCAGTTTTACGACTCAAAATAATACAGGAACAGTTTCTCTGGAAAATTTCATCAACGACTTTACTTTCTTCTACGTGGCTGATCTTACTAGTGGTATAATTTTAAAAGACTTTTTGGAATTCAGTAGGTTCAGGCAAGCACCTTTAAGACCACACTTTATTCCAATCGTGACATCATTAAAATGTCCAGATATCACTCCAGGTAACATCTTGAGTGTGTTTGAGCTTCTTGAGTTTTGTCTTGTTCAGAAAATGCGGACTATGACAACCTCTCTCCACCGTGATTGTATTTTGTTTAATGAAATATATTGCGGCTGCCAAGGAGGGCATTTTTTGCGCAAATTCCTTCTCGATGTTTGTATCAACGCTAACCACTCTCTCACGGTTCAGGTGGACGATGGCTGGGGACAAACGTTCACTCCAAAAAATTGGGAGACTTTGACTCGAAACAATGGGGGATGCGCGGTTCACGAAAGAACCTCTGCTCCTGACCCTGTTGACGATGAGACAGAACTCGTTTTAGGACCACCTATAGCTCTAATTGCTACACCTGTGCTGTCCAACACACGACAACCACAATTATTGTCGAAAGGCAAAGGCGGTTTCAATGAAAAGTCTGAGCAGGCTATAAAAGATTTATCAGGAAACACTGATGTGACTTCAGAAGACAATTTTTCAGATTTTTATGATCGGATCCAATTGGTAGTCGAGCTGACCCATTCTATAGAGAAACGTTTGGTGTGTGCCGGGCGTAGGATTCCTCTGTCCGAGTGTCGCCTGGCCGAGTGTGCCCCTGGTGCTTTCCTGTCCTTGAGCCCGCAGGCCAAGTGGAAGTTCGCTGGGCGCTCGTGTGTCCTGCCGAGACGGGTGGTGGTTGAGCCCTTGATGTCAGTATGCATGTGCATGCGAGCGACGAGAGCCCTGTCATCTCTACACTTGTGGCACGTTAGGGCCGTAGATATTCTTGGAGGGCTCTGCTCCGTTGAGGTACTCGGACTCTCAACTGGTAAGTGTGCTAAGTCCCGCCGCTAGTTAACCTGCGAGCGTATTCTGCACATACAGATCTCAATTGGAATTCTGAATTAGTTACATCGTACTCTAGCATCAGACACATTACTTTCACAGTTGTCTATAGTTTTTTGCATTGTCTAGGAATCAAGCACAAAGGTCGAGAATCCTATGAAAAAAAGTATTTTCTTTGACAAACATCTGCAGATTTAAACTTAATGTCGCAAAAAAGCTGTATGTCCTTTAAAAAAATTTAACATTTATTAATTGTGAAATGAAACAATGTTCTTCAAAGCATGAAAACATGGTGCGAGTGATAAATACCAGAAAATATAGGCCAATTATGAGAAGCAGCAATTAACACGGTCAAGCAATGTGGAGCCTGGATCTTTGAAGTGTGCACACTTACTGTCAACCCCAAGGAAAAGGCGGAACGGAAAGCATGCAACCACAATGGATAGAGACATATAAAAATTACAAATGTCTCCTTACAACCCAATGCGTTCTTTTTTTTTTCAATAAATTACAACTCAGACAGTTTTTAATTCAACTCTATATTTTTGAGAGAAACAGAAGAATGATATTAATCCTACTGATAATACCTCTGTGCCCTCGAAACTTGTCTTTGATCCTTAGGGAAGGACAGATGTGATTTCTTGAAGTGAACTTGTCATTGATCCTTACGGAAAAGCAGAAGATGTGATTTCTTTTGGTCAACTTTTCTTTGATCCTTAGGGAAAGGCAGAAGATTTGATTAATTGTGGTGAGCTTGTCTTTGATCATTAGGGAAAGGCAGAAGATGTGATTTCTTGTGGTGAGCTTGTCTTTGATCCTTTTGGGAAAGGCAGAAGATTTGATTTCTTGTGGTGAGCTTGTCTTTGATCATTAGGGAAAGGCAGAAGATGTGATTAATTGTGGTGAGCTTGTCTTTGATCCTTTTGGGAAAGGCAGAAGATGTGATTTCTTGTGGTGAGCTTGTCTTTGACCCTTTTGGGAAAGGCAGAAGATTTGATTTCTTGTGGTGAGCTTGTCTTTGATCATTAGGGAAAGGCAGAAGATGTGATTAATTGTGGTGAGCTTGTCTTTGATCCTTTTGGGAAAGGCAGAAGATGTGATTTCTTGTGGTGAGCTTGTCTTTGACCCTTTTGGGAAAGGCAGAAGATTTGATTTCTTGTGGTGAGCTTGTCTTTGATCATTAGGGAAAGGCAGAAGATGTGATTAATTGTGGTGAGCTTGTCTCTGATCCTTAGGGAAAGGCAGAACGTGTGATTTCTTGTGGTAAAATTTTCTTTGATCACTAGTAGGGAAAGACAGAAAATGTGATTTCCTGTGATGAATTTTCTTTAATCCGTAGGGAAAAAGAAGATTTTATTTGCAGTGAACTTGTTTAAAAACAGAATGTGTGATTTCCTATGGTAAACTTTTCTTTAATCTTTAGGGAAAGACAGAAGATGTGATTACCTGTGATTAACTTGGCTTCCATCCTTACGGAAAGGTAGACGTTGTGATTTCGTGTGCTGAACTTGTATTTGGTTCTTTGGGAAAGGCAGGAGATGTAACTTCCTGTGCTTAATTTTCTTTCATCCTGAGGGAAAGGCGGAAGATTTGATTTCTTGTAGTGAACTTATTTTTGATCCTTAGTAAAAGGCAGAAGATGTGATTACCTGTGATGACTTTTTCTTTCATCCTTAAGGGAAGGCAAAAGATGTGATTTCCTGTGATGAACTTTTCTTTGATCTTTAGGGAAAGACAGAAGATGTGATGAGTAGTGAACTTGTCTCTGATCTTTAATGAAAGACAGAAGATGTGATTACCTGTGATTAACTTGTCTTTGATCCTTACGGAAAGGCAAACTATGTGATTTCGTGTGGTGGACTTGCATTTGATTCTTTGGGAAAGGCAGGAGATGTGATTTCCTGTGATTAACTTTTCTTTGGTTCTTAAAAGAAGGAAAGATGTGATTTCTTGTGGTGAGCTTTTCTTTGATATTTAGGTAAAGATAGAAGAAGTGATTTCTTGTGGTGAACTTTTCTTTGATATTTAGGTAAAGACAGAAGATGTGATTACCTGTGATGAACTTTTTTTTAATCATTAGAGGAAAACAGTAGATGATATCTAACCTGACTGAACTTGACTTTGATCCTCAGAGGAAGGTTTAACTTAAGAGAATGTGTATTTCTCGTCATTAGTACACAGAGGAAAATACGTGTGGTTTGCTGTGATACAGATTCTACTCTCATGGAACTTGAATTTGGTTTTGATACGTTTATTTATGCAAAATAGTTTTTTTAGTACGAAATTTAAACTAAACTGAGTTTTGGATTAAAAGAAGGATTTCTGTTTCAATCTTTTCTTTCTATCTAAACCTTGTGACAATTAAAATATTTGATTCATTATGAGAAATTTGTACCGATGCAACGTGTAATTTCATAAAAGAAAAACAAAAAAAGTTTACGTAAAATGTTCCTACATTGCAATGAAAAAGGATAACTCTTGATTGAACTTCGAAACTCGTGTCTATATACATAAGGGAAGCTAGATGTAACAGTAATACGAGAGCTAGCGTAATGCTAAAATTGTATGTAATGGAATGCGTTTAAACATTAATAATAAATTGAAGTTGAAATGAAACATTCTACAACCATATGAAAATCGTCACAAGGAGCTCATTACTCTTTTAACCTTGCACATTTATGGGGTAAAGATACATTCCCTTTTCACTTCAAAGGTCTGAAACCAAGATTAGTATCTAGAACTTTTTGCCAGGAAGAATGGCACCAAATCAGACCAATCATATTTAAACTTTTGGAATGTAAAAAAAAAGAAAATAATTAATATTTGAATTTTTTAAAAATATTTTGTGATGTTATTTTTTTTTTTTTTTTTTTTTTTGCATTATCTGCGGTATAAAAAATATTCACTCAGAGGCCCATTGTTCCAAAATGTGTACACTTATTACAATAGACACAATACCAAGGGCTTTGACAAATAGTACAGCAATCGAGCCAGAATTAATTTAATATTTTTAAGAATAAAAAAAAAAAACCACAACAATCTCTTTTAGCTTTCTGCCACAGGCTCATGAAAGATGGTTTTTTTTTTTTTTAATTTATTTATAGAAATTTTAATTTGATATCTCTCTTGTATAGAATTCAAGGGTCATCCGGAAATGTACACTTTCCCTGAAGATGAGGACCGTTCTTTAGCCGACTCTTTCCTCACAGCAGCAGATCTGAGGGCCCCTCTCCGCGAATCCATACTAAGCACCGGATCTATCTGTGATGAAGACCTTGGCGCAAGGAAGCTCAGGTTTTGTTTCTTCTCTTCTGATGTCCAAGTGTACAGTGAGACAGAAGCCATAGATTGTATATATGTTGATGTGTCTGCGGCCACGAAGCATGGATTGTGTACAACGTATCTACTCTTAGGAAGTTTGAGCATTCTCTCTCAATTAATTTTTATATTAAGAGAGTTATAGAAACTTTGGGCTATGGTATTGGAGGTATCAACAACAACAAAAAGCAGTTTACGCGGAAAAAAACGCTTCTTTTTTTTTTCGGTTTTTGCTTCTCCTGAAAAAAAAATCATTTACATCACTGTTTGATTCGGTGGCGATATAGGTGGAGGATTACAGCTCACTAAACTGTTCTCCTCTTCAAGAAATCCATCTCCTTTGGGAATTATTTTTTCTGTTGTCAGAAGGCAATATTAACCCTTGGCTTCTATGCTTAAGTTAATAATACAATTGTAATACCCTTATATATATATTATATATATATATATATATATATATATATATATATATATATATATATATATATATATATATATATATATATATATTAATTTATTCAAATTAAACCATCATCCCAAAACTTCTTTAATGAAAATATAAACATAATAATTTCAAATTTGGAAAAAGGCACTGTCTCTCTAAAGCGACGGTGCCAAAAAAAGAAATTGAAAAAAAAAAAAAAAAAAAAGGTTTCCCTTTTCACCGTTTCGTGATTGGATGCGGAGAAGGGACATTGTTTTCTTTTTTTTTTCCCACTCAAACCCGCCTTTTTCAAAGATTTATACTGTAGAGCACTTTGATTCAACAGATGCTTTTATGACCACTTTGAAAGTTTTTTTACGATTCAAAATTTGTACCGTTTTTTTTTTAATTATCTGTTAATCGTTCCAAGACTATCGGAACCAAAACTAAGAGGCTTAAAATCAAGGTCGAGATGAACTGGCACGTTTCAAGTTCTGCAGAGAACGAGTGTGCAGTATTTTAGATTTTCGCTTGTTTAGAAGGATAATTAGTTCACAGTTACCTTAGTTTATCTGCGATCTACAGAGATTCAGGGTAAGCTTGACGTACTTTACTAGTATGTCTATTATTATAATGAGCCCACCGCCACAATTTATCGGTCTATTTCCAGTAATGTTGCATTTGAATCTTGATGTGATGTAATTTCCTGCATGTGTTACATGAAATCAACAGTATTCGGCGTCCATTGGCGGTTTAAAGAAAAACCGCATTTTAAAATTTGTTTTTAGTGCCTTCTATGGACCTTGTAAAAGGAGACGGCCTTTGAAAACTGTAAAGCTGTTTTAAGAGTGTTTAAATTGCTATAGGGAATGCGATTTCACAAAGAGTTATGTTACCTAGTTGGAAGTCATGAGGTCTACTTTAAGTCTTTGTTAGGTCTGCAAGAAAGCAAATTGGTGTGAAATTTGAGGTTTAAAAAAAGAGAGGAAACGTAATTTAATGTTTGCTTAAGAAAACATTCACAAAAATTATTTTGTTTTGCTTTGTCCTTCAAAATGATTTTGGCTGTTGAACAGAATTCACGACTTCCAACAAAGGGACATAACTTTCTGTCAAATCGCATTCCCTATAGAAAACAGTATTAGGAAATGACTCGTTTTACTAGGTTTGTGCAAATCTCTATGCTATACCCACACAAAATGTGAGTTTCGAACATCGCTCATAATTATTTTTGGCCAGTTGGTTTATATAATGTTCGTAAGTAATTTGAAGTTTACATGCAGATGTTTGTCACTTAACCATTTTAGATGTGCCGCAGACGATCCTCGTTTTGAGGTTTCATGAAGTGCTCCAGTATCATGAGTTCAACTTGGTTTTACAGAAGTTTTGTCAACGAGCTGAATGTTGTTCTATATAAATTTAAATATTGTTTCTATTCCATGTCTTAATTTTTCATTGTACATTTCCTATCTATATTTTGTTCCCTTATGCATACACATTTTGTTTTAAATATTTCATTGTATTTTTCATTTGATACCACAGTCTAGTTGCCTTTTAAATATTTTTTCTTCATAGTTCCAACGTCCTTTCTTTTCAGACTCTTTTCTAATCATAAAAGCTATACAGCAACCTGTATGTGGATTTGAAAATGAAATATCAACATTATAAAAACTTGAATGTTAATATTAGTGTAATTTAGTTTTTGTTTTCAAGGAGAGAATTATGTAGACTGTGCTTGTCCCTATTATTTTATTCTTGTTTGTCAACATAACGCTTTATTGGTCCTTGTGTGTTAGTATCTCACATTCCATTGCATATTTTCTTCACTGATGCATACACATTTTATTTAAATTTGTCATTAGTGATTGTATTTCTCATTTCATATCACTGTAATAATTATTTGCATTTTTCAACATCTCCGGTATTGTATGGTAATTCCAATGATCTTATATATATACACACACATATATCATATGTATTTCTTAGCTAGTATGAAAGTTTTTGTGTACATTGTAAATTTTTTTTACATAAAATTTAATAATCAAACGAACTTACCAGTGATGTTTGATTGGGACTCCATCGACTCCATGAAGGAATGGGAGGGACAAACGAGATGTCACGTGTCCTCAGGCTTTAACGTGGATATCACAGTGACAGACAAGACACACAGGAAGGGACAAACATGAGGTGGGTATGAGCACAATACTTGTGCGAAAAGCAAGGGAGGGCGTTTGTCCCTCCCATTCCTTCATGGAGTCGATGGAGTCCCAATCAAACATCATGGTAAGTTCGTTTGATTATTAAACTCCATTTCCCCCATTCCAGAATGGGATGGCCCAAACGAGATTTTAAAGGTCGTGTCTGTCACGTGATTAGAAGAAGAAAGGTCAAGCCTTGTTGGTGTGAAGATTGCTGTGGAGAGAGATAATCTAACGGGTTGATGTTAGTACCGCATGGCAGAAACGGCTTTCACTGTCCGCCATGAGTGGACGTTTATAATACCGAGCAAAAGTGCTGGATGACTTCCATCCAGCAAATTTGAGAATTGTGTCCATAGGAACATGTCGAAAATCCGCAAGGCTAGTTGCTGCTGCTCTGGTTGAATGGGCTTTGAAGCGGACAGTGTCCACCCCTGACAGTCTCAAGACCTGTTTGGTCCATCTGCGAATAGTATCTCTAGAGACACCTTTGTACGGCTTAGCACATTGTACGAAAAATTGATCTGATTGTCTCAATAGTTTAGTCCGCTTTAAATATTCTTTGATATAAAGAACCGGACAAAGACGTCTATCTACAGGGTATGCACAGACAATTAGTTTGTCCACATGGGCACCGGGTCGGCTCGTTTTGAGTAATTGCCTCATATGAAAATACACTCGACTGTGTTTGACAGTCATATTTTTAATGCAGCAATGCATCATTGATTGACCACGTTGGCCAGTAGCTAGGAGCATTAACATGAGTAGTTTCATACTCAGCTGTGGCAAGGACAAGGTGGCAGCAGGTGACCATGATTTGAGAAATGTGAGGACAACCTCTGGATTCCAGACAGATGACGGTGGCGGTAATTGTGGTCTCAGGTTGAATACTCCCCTCATGAATTTTCGTATAAGAGGGTGATTGCCTATGGTGTCATTGTGAAGATCTGACGCCAGAATACTTATGCTGGAGACAGCAAATCTTGCAGAATTTAAGGCACTATAACCAAGACCTTTATCATATAATGATTGTAAAAAGGCTAGGAAAGTATGTGGGTTCATTGAAATGGGATCTTCATCCCGTTGACAACAAAAAAGTAGCCATTTTTGGAGGTGCCAAGCGTATTGTTTCCTTGTTCCTCTCCGCCATGAAGCGATGATGATGCGGATAGTGCCTGCTGGAATGCCGCTTGTTTGCAAGATTTGCCGGATAAGCGGCAAGCTATCATCCTGGACTTGTTTAGGATGGGATGTGGATGTGGGTGGTGAGGATGTTGCAAGACTTGTTTGGACCCGATTAATAAAATCGGTACATCGATCATGAGGGCTACAAGCTTGGGAAACCAAACTTGTGTTTTCCAACACGGAACTATAACGACACAATCTGCCTCGTCCACTTCTATCTTGTTTAAAACTCTTAAAATAATGCTGAAAGGAGGAAAAATATATGCAAAGAATTGAGACCAAGAGAAAGAAAAAGCGTCTGTGCGCCAAGCTTCACTATCTTTGTACCTAGACACATAGCACTGAACTTTTCGATTTATTCTGCTTGCAAATAAGTCGAAATCAAATGGACCATACCGCGCCTCTACTCTACAGAATTCTGCGGCTAACAAACTCCATTCTGTCTCTAAACCTAGGCACCGGCTTTCCTTGTCAGCCTCAATGTTATCTACACCTGGCAGATGGCTAGCCGTAATCCAATTGTTGCGCACAATGCACCATACCCAAAGTTCGCGAGTTATTATATTACATCCTTTTTTGTGCTACCTTGGTTATTGATACACATAACTGTGGTGGTATTATCAGACAGTAAGTGAACAAAACAGTTTCTCTTGTTTGAAATGAAAGCTTTAATAGAAAGTAAGGCAGCCTTAAGCTCTAGACAATTTATATGTAATGACTGCTCGTCTTTAGACCACAGACCGCCTGTAACAATCCCATCGCTAATGCCACCCCAACCAGTATTGCTTGCATCAGTAGTTATGGTAATGGCGGGTAGATGTGGTGAAAGCAGAACAGGGTATTTATTGGCGTTGTGTCTCCACCATGATATGTCTTCACGCATTTCGGCCGTAATGAAAATTAGACTGTCATAATCACCAGAGACCTGTTTGAGGGAGGCAGTCTTTTGGATTTCTAAACGTTTGCAAAACACTGTACCATATCTATTACCTGGTGTCAAAGCATTGAATTTTCCAATAAGTTCTGCGAGTACTCGCAACGAAATGTTGTTCTGCTTGAGCACTGCATCTAACTGAACCCTGAGTGAGGTCACTTTTTCATCTGATGGTCGAACAGACATATCAATGGAGTTAAGTACAAATCCCAGATACGTTATCCGATTTTGAGGGGTAAGAGAGCTTTTATCTTTTGAGATTTGAAATCCTAAACGCTCTATCAACGAAATAGTTTGTTCTGTCGCCTTCACGCATTCACCTACCGAGTCATGCACAAGTAATGCATCGTCGAGATACATCATTATTTGTACGTTTTGTTCTCTTAATGTTGCTAAGAAAGGTTTTGTTAGCTTTGTGAAAATTCGAGGTGAATCTTTATAGCCCATTACTAAACTTGTAAATTCGTAAAGTTGATCTCTGTGAATAAATCGAAAATATTTACAAGCTAGTGGAGATAAAGGAGTCGTGTAAAAAGCGTCTTGCAGGTCTATGGATGTGAAAAAACACCCCTTCTTTATAAGGAGAATTGCATCTTTGAGTGTGTCCATCTTAAAATGAGTGTGTGCGACAAAGTCGTTAAAATGTTTCAAGTTTAATATCACTCTGTAGATATCACTCCGTTCGGTTTCTTTCTTAAGAATACATTGGATATAAACTGGTCTGGAGAAGCGCAAGCCTTTTGAATGACACCTTTGCGCAGTAAAATGGTTAGTTCATTATCTATTATTTCGTTGTCTGCTTCCGACCAAACAAAACGTTTAGGGTAAGAAAATTGTATAGGTTTTATTAAAAAATTGGGCCAAACTCCTTGTACTTGATCAAGAATCCATTTGTCTGCTGTTATTTTCCGCCATTCGGCGATACAATGTCTAGATCTACCTCCCTGAAAATTAACATGATCTATGTTCAAGAAAATCTCCCGTGAGCTAAGTAAATCTGTGCATGTATTGTGACCAACCGTATCTACTGAAGGTTCTGTGAGCCCGGAGGTTTTGTCTGAGGGCGAGGCGCACCCCTGCGAGGGTTCCGGTAGCCCCGCCACTGTCTCCCCCCTCGACTGAAGGAGCCGCGAGATGTCGGGGGAAACATCCGCCCCTGGCCGTTTTTTGAGCCACCATGTGGTGTGGTATAAGCATTTCTATAAATGCGAGGAGAAACTACATTTGTCAGTTTCAAGGAGTCGCCAATACTCTTCACGGTATCACTAAGTGAATCCCCGAATAAAAGTTCATTACTTCCCTTTTGTGTAGGGCGGCACAATTGTTTAAATTCCTCCTTCAGATGAGGTTTCACAGAGTCTCTTCTCTTTTGGTTGAGTTCGGTGTATAAGGCTGTGCCTAACCGTAACTGATCTGCGACCATTGATCTTAATGTGTTATTAATGGTGTTTGGCGCGCTGCGGTCCTGAAAACTATCAAACATTTCTGCTGAAATTACGATCGACTTCACTACAAGAGTCACCAGTCTCTGCAACGCTACATCCCTCATCCGAGCGAATGAGGGCAGCACTTCCCAAATTTCTGGATTCATTTTCGGTGTGCACACATTCGGTGTGTTCGCAGGTGTGGGATATTTCTCCAGCACCGATTTAATTTTGTCTCGTGATACGTGGGTGTACATGCCAGTATTAATAACTTGCGCCACTTTATCATTTATATTTGCACCTGTCTGGTCATTCAAGAGAAAAAATTCTTGCAATTCGCTCAGGTCGTTTTCTTCGACTTCCTGTTCTCCATCCTCAGCATCCGAATCAACATTTGCACTTATATTAGTTAAAAAGTCGAACGTATCTTGTTCACGTGAGGGAGAAGCGCATTCTTTAGCATTGGTGTCAGCGCAAACCCGAGCCTTCTTCTTTTGTGACTCACACAAAGTCGAATCGCGACTAGCTGACGGGCCCTGGGCGCTGTAGGTATCAGATATACTGTCTGCCGCGGCGCGACAAAGATGACTTGTCAGGATGGAGCTGAGGTGTTGGAATTGGGTTTCCTGCAACTTTAGCATCAGCTCAGCAAATTGTTCAAACTGAGACGAACCTATGTCCCCTGATTTGGTGGACAAAGTAGACTCGCCTTGAGGCGGCCGGGAATGTGAGGATGAAGAGGAAGGCTTGCTTCGAGGTCTTTGTTCGCCATCTGTGATTGTTCTTTTGCCTACCCCTTTGCCTTTGTTGTGTGTCCCCGCAGGGCTCACACTTACAGTTTGTGCCGAGTCTGCGATTGGCACTGGTGTCTCAGATTCATGAGACATGCTTTTTGTGGCACTTTGTGATAATACGAAAATGAAATAATGAAATAATAAAACAAAATGAATAATAAAGAATAGCCAAAAGATTAAAGGTCACCCTCAGCGAGGTATGGTAGATAAGCCACTCTCAGCGAGATATGGCAGTGAGGTCACCCTCTGCGAGGTATGACAATTGAATCCCCTGCATTTATTGCAGTAGGACCACCATTGGTGTATGTGCCAGAAATGACAACAAGGTAAAAAACTAAAATTGTTAATAATCCGAAGAAAGAATAAGGATAACACAGAAAACATAAGTAAATCCGAGAGAGTGAAAATCCACGACAAGCACAACAAGAAGACAACGTAAACTGAGGACACGTGACATCTCGTTTGGGCCATCCCATTCTGGAATAGGGGAGATGGAGTTGTGTCTCCACTGTAGTATACCAACGGTTTATATACAGTTTTTGACTCATTTGATTCAGGGCGCGATGGCATTAGTGTTGATGATGGTGATAGCATGGAAGGAGTAACTTAACGACGATTATGAATCTGATGATAATACTCATCTTGCTGATGTTTCTTATCATGGCGATGATGTTGACGCTAATGATGATGATCATGATGATAATGATGATGATGATGGTCAGGATGATGATGATTAAAATGATGATAGTGATGAGGATGATGAAAATGATGATGATGATGATGATGAGGGTAATGATAAAATTAATAATATTGGTGGTGGTGTTAGTGATATGGTAAAGTTATTTTACCTGATGCTGATTGTGTGGGTAGTTTTGATCAAGCTGATTTTCATATACATGCAAAGAAAAGTCAACATCACTTTTCACAACTACAATTCAGGCTGGCTCACCCATAGTAAAGAGTTATTTAATTTATAAGAATGTAATTTTGTAGAGAAAACTATATCAACAGAAGAGTCTGAAGGGTTTAACATCATATGTCTCTGTGAAGATAAACAAGTGGGAGTGAGTGCTCCGTACAGCCGCCGCCTGCGTGCTTACTCCACTCCGGCTGATCATCAACACGTCGCAGGTCATCAGAACAGCCTGCTCCAGCAACAGCTTGCCCAGACCACGACACTTGGCGTCTGGTGTAAAGGCCTCGTTTTTGTCCACATGCAGTATTTCGCCGGGAACGGTCAATAATGCAGAACCAAAGCTTTGATTTCTGGCAATTTCAAGGACTTTAGTGGAATCAGAGGTTATAAATACTTTGGTCTCTTTCCACAAGGAGTCTTTACTGTTTAAGGTTTTATTATGAGAAAACTCTTGGTTATTCAGCTCAATGGATTTGTTTGTGATGAACTGCCAAATGTTTTCTAGGGAGGGGAATTCCATCCTGTTGTTGAAGTTTTTAAAGAAAGCTATGGAATCTCCGACACGAACGTGCGCGCACACGAGCGGTTTTCGTCCTCCAGATGCATCGCGGTGTGCTGGTGATAGAAACGAGTCAAGTCTTGACCTCATGGCCGGGGCCATTTTGAACAGGCGACGAAATAAAATCGCATGAATACGGTGCCAACCCACGCGTTGCATCCACAAAAGTTGAGACTTATATATTCTTGAATTTCTGAAATGCACCAAAAAATTAAGGTTTCCCTTGAAGTAGACATAAGTAGCGTTAGAACTGATGACTTTCGAGAGCTCAAGATATGGAAGTTTTTCACTGAAACTATGGTCGTTGACAACATCAAGAATCTGAGTATCTTTGGTGCTGTTGGTGAGCTTCACATGGAAAGAGGAAGGGAGTGACCAATTCACTTTATTGGGGATGTAGAAGCGGGTGAAGTCACAGCCCTGATCCAATATCTCTACTTTAAACACTCGCCCTGTGGAGGTATATTAAAAAAAAAACAGAGTTAAATTGTAATTGAATAGGGAAGTTAAGCCAGGTCATCTGCTGCGTAAAACTGTTCTTTTGCGACTTTAGCAATATATGGAAATAAAAAAAAATTCAGATTGCATTTATGAGAAAAACCTGCACTGCGATTTCTGCGACTGCAGAAATTTTTTAACTAAGACAAAGCATGCATAGTGTGGAGGAAGAGAAATGGCGATTACTACTGCACTGTCTATGAAGGCAACAAGTTGTCATTTTTTTTGTCTTATTAAGAAACACTCGCTCTCCCTCAAACTCTGTGCAATACTCATTTGAACCTATTGTAGAGCTTATTTTTAAATGGTATGTATCAGTTAAATGAAGTTATGGATAAGAAATGAAACATGTAATGTTTAAGTCACTAATGTTTGGTTCAAGAACAGCGAAAGTAACGATGTATGGAATCTTATTGCTGAGTTTTTTTTATTATTGTTAGAAATCAAATGTTAAAAAATTGATTTCTTCCTCCACGAAGCTACCCAGAAGAGTAGAAATTAAAGAACTGCTGAAAAAACTCATACAGGATTTATATATATATATATATATATATATATATATATATATATATATATATATATATATATATATATATAAAATTGTTTCCTCTAAATGTTTTCGATAGATGCTACTTGTAAAAATGAAATTAGTGTTGAATATTAGCAGAACCGAAGAAGTTTATGTGAGAAATATAACACCACAATGTGGCAGCCTGATTTTCTTTCTCAATAGGAAGTGGCAGGAAAACTAATATAGTTATTATTGGAGTAACTAGTCTTTGAGATTCGCAAATTGCATTCTACCATCTACAGATTCAACATGGAATAATCTTAAATTATTTTGAAACTGAAACAAAGAGCGCTGGTGACTGTGGGATAAGAGCACCCGCTCTGATATCTAATGGAAGATTTTTCGCGAGGTCGAACCCTACACTGTTATTAAGTTTTGGTTAAGGACCTGAACTTTCGATTTCCAACCTACCCGGCGATACATGTTTAATATGAAAAGAAAAAAGTTTAAGATCAGCGCGTTGTGCAAGGGTTATATCAAACAGCGAGAATATAAAAACAACGAAATTGATTGTCTTCACACTTCTATTCTCTCTGATTGTTTTAAAGGACATCGCAGATCGCCAAATGATACAAATATCCTAAAGCTACAAAACAGACACTACTTTCTCATAGGTCAACTTTCGTAAGGAACAAAAGGACCAAAAATATAGAACAATCTTTGAAAAGGAATCAGGGAGTCAGCATGTTTTATAACTTATGAAACGTATGCTAAAACAAAACCTGCCCAGCAAATTTCGCAATGTGGCAGAATGTTTATGCCTTCTGTCAAATCGTCGTACCATCTGCATGTAATGTTTCTTTCTCTTTTTTTACACATTTTTTTATTAAACTATAAGGAGTCGGATCCGTTTCTTTGAAAAGCGCAATAAGCATGCTTCTCATTAAAGTGCGCTGTTAAAATGTAACAGTAGTATTTTCATTATTACTATCATTTATGGTAGTTCAAGGTAATTAGAAACAAGTTTTGCAAATACTACCAATCCGTTAGTTTCTTTGATCTCTAGTAATAAAAGAAAAACGATACTCTGTTCATGTCTGAAATGACTGAAGAGAAACTTCTTGTTTTCTTTCTTAATAGGAATCATGTGAAGTGTCCAGAAAGTAATTAATATCATTTGATCTTCTGTGCAATATTTCACACCAGTGGATTACAATATCGTAATAATTATCATATGGTACTCAGAATTTGATAAACTTGCTTCGCGAGCAATCAAGAGTTCGGGCTTTATAGAGCTGGATTAATTTACTTGCTGATGAAATTAACAACCGCTGATACATGCAATGTAATTACCTTTTTTTTTTTTTTTGTTATTTTAACTGGCAGTCCAATACGACCAACACGAGAAGCAATCAATCTTCGAACTGTTTAATCTTATAAGATTCTAGGTGTATTAGTATTCAGACACAGAAAAGTTTGTCTGTTCTGCTATTGCTCGTATTTCATATCGGTATCAATTAATATAAAACTAAATTCTAATTACAAGTTGACCGATTGATTTCAACTCTGACAAGGGTCATCGTAAATCGCGCCATGTTATCATTACAGGCCTGTCTTATTGCCGCCAGTGTCCGTCTGGGATTTTAACGTCTTGCCGCTCTTCACCGTCACATAATTCTTCAAAGATACGAGAAGATTCTAAAGATTTTAACAGTCTT
>JAWDGP010001827.1:357500-385000 GCA_033675545.1 Elysia crispata
TGTAACTCTACTTCAAGTCTGAGAAGAAAAAAATCACTGAAAATGATAAAATTCATCCAAACAGTTTGAGACAGATGATATAAATTACATGTCTTTCAGCTTGGGATTTTTTCTAAAGCCTTAAACCTAGAGAGCTTTACAATCACATAAAACTAAGCTTGAAGCTTAACGGTTGCCATTCCTGAATAAGAAACATTTCAAGTTCCCTAAACTTTTCTCAGTCTTAAACTATCTTATTTTTTTTAAAGAATACAGAGCGTTCTTGACGTTCACCCTATTGTGTGGGCAAAACAGAGTTATTACGCAATTAATCGCATTTACGATCTAATTATCTAAAACAATACATTTAATTGATATAATTATGCTAGAATAAAAATGATATTACCTTCATGGTACACTGTGTTTTCAATTTAATAAAGTTAGTTTCTTCTATGAATCCATGAATTTCTGAACATTTGAACACTGGTTATGCTAAATATCTCGTATGAGACCCCTAATCCACACATACCTCTGACTAAAGCACATCAACTGTCCCAACAGCCTGACCGTGTCAGTTGTGGGCAAGTCTCAGACCTGTAGAGACGAACAAGGTAACCGGACTCCCTCGCATACCCCAATTTCGTGGGACAAGAGTGACCAAATCAGGACAGCTCTGGAGCATTGGACAGTCCAGATAATAGGAAAGCATGTGGCTGGCACATTCTCTTTCTATGACGTTTTTTCTTTGAAAGTTTCCGCTATGTTAAAGTAAAAACCTTATTTTATTTAGCTGCATAATTATGCCAAGAACAAGATACCGTCTTTTTTACAAACTAGATTTTATATTTATTTTAAATCTTAAAAAAAAAAAAAAAAAAACATTAAAAGGAGTGCTGTTATCCAATGTTCCTTTCTGTGACGTTACTGTTCCCTATGATCTTTGCAAAAAAATTAAAGTCGGCCTGGGACATGCTTGGAACAACCTTACAAGACCAAGATTCAATTGTTGCTGTGTCGGGTACTTATGTTACTTTACGAGCTCTATAAAACTAACTCGGAACAAACCTGACCCCCCCAAGCTATCACGATAGCATTAATGTATTTTTATATCAGCAACGCATTAAGTCGCCCAGGCATACTCAAAGCTATTCGGATAAACAAGTCTTCTCAATAACGGTGTCTCCTAAGTTATACCATCTGTTCATACTTTCCTACACGGGTAGACGGGTGTTGTCAGGTCGTCTGCTAGACGGAATTAGTAGGTGATCTGACCAGTTAGGTGGACCAGGCAGGCATGGTTGACAATCAGTCGTGCGTGACTGCCCTGTGAAGAAGTCTAAATGTAGTACAACACTGACCAGGCTGGCTATAACTCTACGTTACCAGATCCGCAAAGTGGAGCCAGGAGTTTGGGACGATGTCTGAAAGTTTTATTATGTCCCGAAGAACATCAGCTTTTGTTATTACTCCCTGAGATTTTGTTACGGAGGTAAAGCCAGTTACATTTAGTGTGTCATACTATGTTTGGTCTGATGACACGATCTGGGTCTTACAGATACTGACAAAGAGAAACAGTCAGATCGAGAGAAAAGAGAGAGAGAGAGAGAGAGAGAGAGAGAGAGAGAGAGAGAGAGAGAGAGAGAGAGAGAGAGAGAGACAGACAGAGACAGAGAGACAGATAGAGAGAGTATAAAAATGAAATAATGAAAAAGGGCGAATGAAAGATGGGCATTGACAGAGTAAGAAAGAGAAAGAGAAAAAGAAGAAGGGGGGGTGGATAAAATGAGAGAGATGGGGGAATCATGAATTGTAGAATAGTAAGAGAAATCAAAGAATAAAGGAGGATATAGAGAGGGGACACAGAGGGAGAGAGAGGCAGGCAGATTGACAGACAGACAGACGGAGAAAGAGAATAAAACTGAAAAAGAGGAAGATAGAAAGGACAAAAAAATTGGTCAGCAATAGATACGGAGAGAAAGAGAGAGAGAGAGAGAGAGAGAGAGAGAGAGAGAGAGAGAGAGAGAGAGAGAGAGTCAGACAGACAGTGATAAAGCGAGAAATAGAAGTATATAGCGATTTATGGGTATATGTTGAAAAGCCGAGAGATAAAGATATAGACAGAGATAATAAAGACAACAGTAATAGAAAATAAAAAGGGGAAAATGGAAGAATGGAGCAGAAATAGAGAAGGATAATGAGAGACATAGAGAGCAATATAGACAGATTAGGAGAAAATGGGAAAGATCGAGAAAAAAGGAAGGAAAGAAATTAAGGGGAAAAGAAGAAGAGAGAGAAGCAGAAAGTTAGGTGAGAGACAAACAGATAAAGAATTTTTAGAGCATACAAGAGACAGACAGAGATAACAGAAGAGATTGCGCTCAAAATACGGACGAGAGAGAGAGAGAGAGAGAGAGAGAGAGAGAGAGAGAGAGGGAAGATAAAAAGAAGAGAGGAAGAGAGAGAGAGATGAAAAAATGTGAAAGACTAAGACATTGTGCTAGGAGAGAAGAAAAGCTAACTACTTCGTATCTGTAAATTAATCTTCCTGATTATATATTTATAAGTTTGTAAAGCTATCTATCTTCTTAGCAAAAAAATGGGCCTATATAATTATATAGAATAAGTATATACATATATATATATGTGTGTGTGTGTGTGTGTGTCTTTAGTTATCCATCTTTCAACCAGAACAATCAGTCTATCTTTCTATCGATCTATCTATCTTTTCATTTATTTATCCATCTATCCATCTTTTCTTTTGGAATTTAACGTACTCCTGGAGAACTGTGTATATAGGGCTCGAGCAGCGATTCATTCATTTGTTTTTTTTTTATATCTGTCTTTGTCTATGACTTTATCTGCTTATTCATCTATTAATCTACCTATATATAGATTGATAGATAGATATTTTACTCTAAAGAAAAGAATAAAAAAATATAAGAATATCGCTTAATTTCAATAAAAAGACAAGACTTTGGTAAGAAAATGTGAAATATTGTTTATTAGGAAAAATAAATATTATGCAGGTACTTTTTTGCCATGTTCTTGAGAGTTTAAATCTTAAGATAATTATGCAACTCTGACTTACATGTAATTTACATATGTTTCTGTCGACAACGTATAGATATGTATCTTTTATATTTTTTTAATTATAATCATATACGAATTGAATAAAAGTGTTATGTATGTTTACATGTTACTGACAATGTAACTTCTTAACGGTTCAGATTTTTCAGTAGCAACATTTCTGTTTTAAAAGGAATGATTACTCGAAATCGTGGTTCAAACAAACCTCGATATAGTATTGCCAGAATGAATTTTTTTCATAGAAAGAGTGTAAGTAGCACATTGGAAGAACGCTATATTTAGGTATGGCATCAGTGGAAAAAAATTGATAATCATAACTCTTTTGTTAAAAAAACGTTATTAAATCTATTTAAAAAAAAAGGTCAGATAAGATAAAATAATTATTAGACTTAATTAATCTCAGTCTCACAAGCGGAAAGAAAGTCTTTGCCCTAATGCAGCCCTAGCTTCTTAAAAAAAAAAAAACTGTTACGATAGTGCTATGGCCGAACTAAAAATAAATCTGTAACATAAAAACACATCTAAACGAAAAAAAACCAAACAAAAAAAAAACAGGTTGACGAACAGACATACATAGAGATAAGTAATTATAGACAAGAAAACTGGATAAGTGTTTCATGACAGGCAAACACAGAGCTAGGCGAGTATAGACAGACAGACATAGAGGTTAGCAAGTAAAGACAGGTGTGTATATATAGAGATGAGGGAGCATTTATAGACAGCTACAAGTGTGAGCACGTATTAACAAAAATACACTGAGATAAGTACGGAGTCACAAAGGAATAAGCGATTATTAAATTATAAAGACCCCATTGTAAGCAAGAAATGTTAGAAAGATACAGATGAGCAAGTTTTGACAAAAACACAGTAGAGACAGACAGAGGGATGAGTAAGTAGTGAGAGACAGAGGGATTAGCGAGTAATGATAGACAGACATAAAGATGAACGAGTATTGACTTATATACATAGAGGCAGGCAAGCTTTTACACAAATATATAGAGCTATGCATGTATTGACAGATAGACATGGAGGTGAACAAGCATTACGGGCAGTCACAGAGATAGAAACATTTTCACGGACATATACACAGAACATTGAAGGCAAAGTATTGAGAGAACTGCAAGCATTGACAGACAGTAACGGTTGTGAGAAAATATTGATGGGAAGATATATTCATCTATAAGTAATAACAGACAGACACAGGGATGAGGAAAAAGTTTAAAGGCAGGCGCAGAAATTATCAAGCATTGAGAGAAAGACATGGACATATAAGCAAGAATTGACAGACACATAGAACTGCAAGTATTATGAAACAAACACTTTTGAGGGCAAGTTTTGACAGGCAGGCACAAAGATGATCAAACGCAAGCAGACATATCTGATGATCATTTTTTGACAGATATACAAAGACACGAGCAAGCATTAAATTTACACAATGACATATAGATTAGCAGGTATTGACAGAGAGACATAGAGATAAACAAAAGTTGACAGACAGAGACAGATGAGTATTGACCGGACAGCTATACTCAGAGCTACCAGCAAATACTGACAGGCAGACATAGAGATAAGCAATCATTGGCAGACACAGACATATGTGCAGTAACTGACAGACACAGAGGTAAACAATTTTAAACACACACAAACAGGTGAGTGCATATCGATTGACAGACAAAATGTCTTTCATGTATTAAAAAATATTGAAGCTTTTACTTTTCTCTTGACATAGAGATATGGCAGAAAACATACACACACAAAAAAAAATAAGATTTTGATAAAGCTGAATGAACATGTCACGGGTTTATTTATGTGTGTGTTGTTGTTGTTTTTTTTTTCAACAAAATAACAAATGGGGTTATTGTATTAACCGCAATTATAGTAATGAAATATTTTTGCAAGCAAATATTGTTAATAATGAGAAGATAGCCACAGACCTCATGGCTACTATGCAGTTTGAAACGACAAATTGGTTTGACATTAGAAAGAGGCACAAAAAGTTATGGCATTTATAAATCTTGCCGCCATCTAGTAGCGCCTTATCATCATCTTTGTCCTGAGCAGCCATCTTGTGAAGGCACTGGTCCTCCAGTAAAGGCCATTACGCCAGATGCCATTCAAATTAGCCCTAGTACAAAAACTTTCATCTTTGAACCACCAGCCGCACTGGAGTCCTCTAGGGCAGCTAAAATTGTCATCACGTAGAGCGTTGTTCTTGTCGTAAGTTGAAAAAACAGTATTGTTAGAATAGTGAATCCCGATGCCTTTGCTATCTTCCAGGTTCCCAGTCTTTGCTCCCCAGAATTGGATTTTGTAACTGGGGACAATAGAATATTGTCAACAGATGAAGGAAACATGACCGGGCAAACCTACAGCACATACAGCATCTTAACTATGAAAAGATCATAGTCAACGATGATGAATAGCAGTCGTTTACCAGCATTTATGAGAAATCCGAGAACGACATAGAAGAGGACCTAAGTCATCCTTAGAGACTGACACTGGGATCAATAGACATGGGCAAATGGATGTGGATAATGAGCTAATGTGCTTTTGTTGTTTAAAATTGCATTCAAGAAGAAAGTACGAAAAAAAAAAAGTATGTGAAGTGAGTGCGTAGGTAAGAAAGTAACTAAAGGTAAAGAAATGTTTAGCAAGGAAAATGAGCAAGTTAGTAATGCGGCTTGGATTCGAAATAATAAATGAAGGAAGTAAATAAGTGAGAAAATTATGAGGAATGTAAGAGTGTAAGAAAAGTAGCATGGGCAAGTTGATAAAAGTTAATAAATCTAAATGCCAAGTATGAGTTATGTATCTTTTTTTTTTTCTATTGCGATGAATTTATTTTACGGTGGACTTTACTTTTCACTTGCTCCTTCTATCCGGAAGTTGGGGTAGACAAGATGGTAGTATTGGCCGTTGTCATACACATCAATTCTCAATTCCCAGTTGCCCTGGGAAGACAAAGCAGCAGAACCAATGGGAGAACAGTCTTCAATTTCTTTCTCATGATCTTGAAAAATGACGCTTACATATCTTAAAATTAGGTTTAATTATAAAAGAAATAAGAATGTAACTTTTCTGAAAACCCGTTTTGGGTATACTAAAGACTCTGTATGTATCACACCAAAGAAAACACCAAACTCTACATTTATACTGAATCAATGAATAGTTATAGCAACACTGTATTAAGAAACGTAAGGCTTGAAGGAAATAAATTAATGCTTAACCCATATCGCCGTCAAGGATATTTTTTGAACGAAACTTGACTGATAATATAATATGTTTGCCTTTTAAGCAGAGCTTTTTATTGTATACTTTTATTAGTAGATATGAGTCAAATTTATGCAGTTTCATGTATATATTGTGTTGTGTTTATTAAAAAAAGAAAAGGAGAGGCTAGACAGCCTCCAAATGTAGAACACCTATTTAGCCTCCAAACGTATCAAAATATGGCGAGCTCAAGTCATAAAGAGGGTATACATAGGAAAAGATTTCCGAAGCCTAACCCTTATCCTAACCCGAGACTAGATTATAAATACATATACAGATTAGATGAGACCAACTGAGGCTCTTAATAAGACTTTCATATCTTAGTCGAGTCATCAATAGATTTATCTTTAATTCTAAGCAAACTTTAACACAAACCAAACTTCAATCCAGAAAGGGTATTTTTTATATTAACTTTCACACAAACTTTAATCCAGAAAGGGTATTTTTTATATTGGTCCCACACTTATAATATCAAAAACATGGTTTTCTGATTTTCTGGTAGATCAACATCTTAGGAACTTTACTTTTTGGGGAGTTTGAAGAGTTCTGGAAGGCTCCTAGACTCCAGGCTATGTGGCCTCTTAATAGAAGGCACCTCGAATCTTCATTATAAAATATTGAGGTATTTCTGATCTTTTTTTGTTCAAGATAATCAAAATGAATGGTCGAATGATAAGGCTTCGGGTTAATTTTGAGCAAAAGCAGAAGATTTGGGTTCTAAATCGAGCGCGGAGATTTGGGTTCTACATCGTTTTATTTCTGATTGGCAGAAAAAATATTGAGCTTTATCAATTTCATCTACCATATTATTAAAAAAAACTATGCGTTTATCGAGTTCTCATCTCAGGTGGGACACAATTTTGAATGGTATGGCTGCTCGTTGCTTTGTAAAAGGACAAAAGCTGGTAAATCAACTAAGGATTATTCTAAACCTAGGAGCTGTTTAGACTTACTAAACCATAATATTATGCATTGTATATGTATGGTATGCAAAGACAGGTCTTCCATTATGAATCATCTAAAAATTCTGACTGATCAGCTTGCGAGATTTGTAGATAGTTTTTTCAACCATCCGCAACCCTCTGCATATTATTGTCGAGCAACAATGATTAATGCGCATATGATCATGACTGATATAATCAATATAACCACACGCTTGGCTTTACATGGGGTATTATCAAGGAATAAGAGTTTTTAATAGCAAATCTATTAAGACTCAAGCTTGGTTAATATGTTGCGTGTTATGATTGTATCATCAAAATAATTTGATATTTAGTCTCATTAGGTCTTAAGTGGATCGTCTTAACATTTTGTTGGATTTCCAAGCTGATGTAGCAGATCTATTTTTTTTTCGTTCCATGTTAAAATCGCATCCCATTCTTGCCTTACGTCATCTTCTTTTCTAGTCATTTAATACATTAAATTAACTTTGAAATAACTGCATCTGAATCATCCAAACATATAACCATCTCTAACCATCACTTACATAAGAGGTTAACTTGTTGACGTTCTTCAGTCCCAGCCAGTGGTCACTGGTCAAGCGACCAAACCCGTTCACGTACGCATTCCATTCTCGATAGAAACTCCAGTCACCTTTGATACGTCTCTGGTATCAGGCCAGGATGAGACAGGTAAAAAATAAGGGGAAGGAAGGAGGGATGATCAAAGTTATTCTTTCTGCTTTTTGTTTTTAATTCTTGTTACTGAATTGTCGCCCTCTCTAATCTATTGTAACCTATACAGTCTATAAGCCCCCGTCAAGCTTTAGGAAAGAACTGGTTATGTGGGATCTGACGTCACTACCTGTTTGCCCTAGATAAATTTCGATCTCCAAATCTCTAATGCTACTATTCTGCTCAAGCGGCCGAACCTTCTGAAAATCCAAAATCGATGTTCTTAGTTGCAGAAATAGACCGTCTCATCTCTGATGGTTGCCTCTTTGGTACGCCTGGCATTTATGTGACTCGATCCTCCATTTAGATTTGTTCTTATTTGTTGGTAACAAGTTTCTTTTTATCACTATTCCTATTCTTAAGAAACTAAATAAGCTTCTTCAAAATTTGAATACGGTGACTTAGGAAGGGTAAATTCGACACGACAAAAGAGAGCGCCCGAGAGAGAGAGAGAGAGAGAGAGAGAGAGAGAGAGAGAGAGAGTTAATAATTGCATCAAATAGAGTATTATGTCACTCCTATCTTTAACATGTCACTATGTGAAGGAGAAGGATAAACAATTTTACTATCTTCTCAAGATTATACCATGCACCCCTGGACAAAATTATTAAAATCTAAAAAGAAATAAAAAAAAAACCAACAAAAAAACAACAAAAAACAATTGTGTCAATTTTATCAATAAAAATAATAATATTTATAATAATAATAAGAATAATAATAATAATAATGATAATAATAATAATAATAATAATAATAATAATAATAATAATAATAATAATAATAATAATAATGATGATGATGATGATGATGATGATGATGATAATAAAATATCAACTATCATCCAAAAGAAGCCGTGAGCTCACCTGGAAGATAATCCACCCGCCTCCGTCAGTCTGTGTATCACAGAAAACATAACGGTTCAGCGTGGGTTCAAACTGCAGTTGCAGCTGACGGGTTGCAGCGAAACTCCCATTGCGCCTACAGCGCGGCCACTATGAGCAGAAAACAACATTCATTTTTCACTTTTAAGCTGTCATTTAGACCAATTAAATTAAAGCTACGAGTAGTGTTTTGCGAGCCATAATATTTAGTGTTGAATGAAATTAGAAGAGAGCATAAGAATGAAAAACGAAAGAGGCAGAGATAGAGACAGATCTAGAGAGAGAGAGAGAGAGAGAGAGAGAGAGAGAGAGAGAGAGAGAGAGAGAGAGAGAGAGAAAGAGATGCAGACAGAGAGAAAGATATAAAGAGAGAGAGAGAGAGAGAGAGAGAGAGAGAGAGAGAGAGAGAGATAAGGACAAAAAAGCTTACATTTTACTCTAACCTACAAAGTATTTCGAAAATTAAAAAAAAAAAGAAAAGGAAAGCAAGAGCTATCGAAGAAAAAATGTATCAAGCTTCCATTAGTCTTCAATAATTTTTAAATGATGTGTTTGTTCGATGAACAATGCAAGTCAACGTTGGAAATGAGGAGATGAAAAATGAGGCTCTATGTAAATGACACCTTATACATACCTGTGAAGGTTCGGCTGTAGTAGTTGTGATCAGCCCACATATAAAGACAAGCAACGGTATTCCAGACATGGCCTGAGAAACCTAGAAGGTACCCACTAACTGTCTAGAGCTTCTCATCTGATGATAACAGGAATCTAGATAGGGAAACATCATATCTGAATGTCGTGAACCAATGCAAATGTCTAGAGTCATTCCTTTTTTTTCCCTCTCACATAAAACTGGACAGAACGAAAAAGATTATAATTCTAAAAATTGGATGTGAAACGGAATAGGTGGCTTACAAGTAACAGGCTGTCTGCAAACATTGCAAGAGGAAGAGGAAAAGAAAGAGGGCAAGGGCAAAAAAAAAATTTTTAAAAAAATGACAGTCATTAATGCTCGGTTATGATATTGTTCGATGGTTATGGAAAGTAACAATTCCGATTGTTATAAAGCGATTCATAGGTAAAAACCCCATTATGACATGGCAAAGATTAGCTTGCTGAGCTCTCGTGCAGACCCTGAAGCTGTGTGTGCAATCATAATAAAACCCGCCGTTCTGTAAGAATTATATCTCGTATGTCAATCAAGGACGGAAGTCATGAATGACATTTTTTTTTCTCGCATTGCGATGGTGAGTCTTTTAGTGTCAGAATAAGAACATTAAAACAAATCGAATCAAAAGGCCATTGTTTCAACTTAATTAGACCAACTAAATAAATGGTAAGTCACTAGCAAATTCAGTCAATCTCCTATTCACTCACTTGCTCTATCTGTCACTGAAAGTCTGATCCACTTGCTACCCCATTCAAGCACACACTTTTTCAGTCATTCATTCGCTTACTAACTCAACCACTCAATCACGTACTCACTAACACATTCTTTTCTACTCTTCCGCACTTCCGCACTCAATTTATTACTTATTCATTTACTTGCTCTCTAAATTACTCCATCATCTATTTACCTCTTCCTAACCCTTTCTTTTTATCATTACTAATTCAACTACTTACTTACTTATTTACTCGCTAAACCACAAATCCAGTCTATTACACATTAACACACTATCCGTCACTCAACACTATCTTCCTCATTCATTCACTAACTTACTCCTTCACTTACATCTGAAAACCAATAATTACCATCTTGCTGACTTATACACTTACTCAATTACTCAAGCTTTCATTTACCCACTCAGAAAAATACTTATTCACCCATTCACTAATATTTACTCACACCAACTTACCCTTTCATTCTCTTCTTGACGAAGTCACTTTACCGCGAGTACGCACACTAACTCACGACTTATTTTTTATACGCTCTTGTTTCCTCTCTTATCTTATACACACAGTCACCTACTCACTCATTCAGAAGCTCCCTCAATCCAACCACCACCCATCGACTTATTTTTTTTCACTCACTCGATTTCTCTTTTATTTCAAACACGCAATCACGTACTCACTCATTGAAAACTCATTCAACCAATTAAACACTCACCGACTTATTTCACGCCCACTGGCTCATTAATTCAACTGCTTGTCGACTCGTTTTTGCAGTCAAAAACTATCTTAGTCATTTACTAACTCACCTAGTGAGTCATTCACTTGCTGGCTCATTTAATAACTCATTCTTTTACACGCTTTCTGACCTTAAAAACGAAAACAATTTATCAATGCGAATAAACTGACATTTTTTTTAAACACCCTTTTTGAAATACCCGAGCTTTTCTACGTTTCAAGAATCGATTGATTTATTTTAAAGTTCATGCTAAAATGAAAAAAATGATCGGCAACAGTTTGATCCGCAATAAATGCTGACAATCGCAGCTTGTTACAATTCTTGAATATCTCTGCTTCAAACTTAATACTGTGAGCTATCCTTAATCAATTCAAAATATAAATAAAGTCTACATTTTTTTCTTTTTAGATACGTAAATAGCAGCAAATTTCAATGCTGTTTAATACCGATGTTCCCAGCTCAGTCAGTGCCATCCAATCTTAGAGAAAGTTATGAATCAAATTAAAAAAAAAAAAGAAACAAGTAAGAATACAAAATTCATAGCTGTTATGGATTGAGAGGATTCCTAATATTTTATCTTCAACTTCTCTAAAACTCTGCCCTGTTAAAAACCAAAACATCACGACTCGTCAGCTAACGATTGAAAGTGAAGTCGTTAAGTTTTGGATGCTTCATGAACATAACAGAAGACAAAAATGATGAAAAACATGTTTTTGTTATGGTTTCTTTATGACTGTTCAGCGAATGGAATTTGAGCTCATGATGTTAATTTGTTCAATTCTGAAAATATGGTAGAACTTCACTTAAAACATTGATGCCTTGCATACTGCTGTCGAAAAATTTCATTGATGACGAAGTTTGGACGTAGGAATACAAGATGAAATAAACAAAGGAAAGTAAAAACGTGAAAAAGAGGGCCAAGTCCTTGGTTCTCTCATACATTTTCATACAACAGAACAGTAATCGCTTTTGTCTGCAGATTTTTAAATAATTATCAACTGCAGTATGATTGAGCAAGCCACTTTCTTCAAAATTATCAGCCCTTAAGCTTAAACCATAGGCCTATACCTGGCTGTGGCTGGGAATATCGAGATATTGCTTCTTTAATAGTATACTATATTCAATACTTAAATCATACATACAATTAAGAAAATAATTAAAATCAATTTTAAATTAGACTAATCATTTAGTCTAAGGGGGGAAAACAAATAAAGACAACTTTGAAAGAACTCTTATAGCCCATTTCTTCATAATGCGTGCCTTTGATGAAATACTCGTTTACTTTTCTGCTTTTGTTGTTTTGTTATGGAACGTCAGTGCAAATATTACATGAAAGTTATTTTAACCTCCAGCTTACAGAGTGGATTTTGGTGCGGGGTAAGAAGTGTTTTTTTTCTTTCTTTCTTTTAAGTTAGTAAAATATTTAGAAAGGAAAAGAATAAAAACAATTATCTTATAGCAAACAACTTATTAACACCCCCCTTTATTTCTGCCCCTCTTCCTTCCAAAAAAAAAACCCTTAAAAATTTAAGTTAACAAATTAAAAAGAACGGTAAGAAGAATGGGGGATTTTTTTTTTTTTTTTTTTTTGATATAAAGGTAACAATTTTCACAATTTCATTATGTAAAACAATATTAAATATGTAGCAAGATGTATTTATATATATACATGTTTGATTGTCTAAGCATCATAAAAATCGAAATAAAAGGGAATCTAATCCTTAAATCTTTGCACGCCTCCTAAAGACCTCCATCAATTAAAAAATAAAGGGAGTCAATAAAATAACAACACCCGTGTAATAAACCTGTGTTTCGAATTCATCTTTAAGAAACATTAAGTTCTTCTTGGAAACGGCTGATGGGCTACGTGCTTGTAGATATCTATATGTCTAGATATAACGACTTCTTAAGCGAGTAAAAGAATTCTTGAACGCCCCAGCTTAGATGTATTAACAAGGTAAACAGACAGCACTTCAATATAAACATTCTAAACATTTAAAATTCTCTCAAAGAAATTTAAACACAGATAACTCATCCCGCAATCTTTCTGATGTTCACCATTGGATGAGAGCTATAAGAATACACCTTGAAGAGTAAACAAAGATTATAGAGATGTTTTCCATTTTTTCAGCCGTCATTCTCAAACTCTCTATATTGCCAAGATTAATTTGCTAGGTTTTAACAATGTGTGCTGTTGGGTTAGCCTACTGCTTTTAATGCGTTGCTCTTATATGCTGGGTAATTTGCGATGATGGGGCGTGCAGTCTTTACCAAACACTTGAAGAGTTAGCTTGCTTTATCAACCGCACAGAACACTACGTATTTACAACAATTTCAAGTTTCTTAAAAGCTGTCATATCAATTTACATTTATGAAGTTCCATCATTCCTATAGAATGTCACTAGGTGCTGGTTTGCTTTGAAAAGTAGAGGATAGTAAAGCCCATTGGTGCGAGCTTACGAGTGTATGACTGCTTTGAGCATCATTAATTTTAGTTTTTGTTTTTGCTTTTTTTATGATTCTTCCATTATTTTCTGATCAAAAGATTCAATCGATATTCTTAAATATCAACCAACATGAACAGGGTGTGTATGGGTGTAATGCAATTTTTTTTGTTTCTTCAGACTTCACAAACTAAGAGGTAACGTTACCGTGCGGCTTGCCTTCATGTTACCATTTCTTCCCAGCTCTTTTTTTTTTTTTTTTGTTTATGGCAAAGCGTGTGCAATGTCTTTTCTATGGCATCTTTAGAAAGCAATTTATAGAGATTTCACCTGCTCAGGTAGGGGCAAAATTTGTTGTTGTTGTTGTTGGCGGTGGTGGTGGTGTTGCTGTTGTTGTTGTTTTTGTTTGCATTTGGTTAAGGCAATCCATTCCTGCAAAGGATAAAGTTTTATAATATTGCTATATGTCATGATTCGTGAAAAAAGACTTGATTTTTTTTTCTTTTTTCTATTTTTTTTTTCATCCATGAAAAGTAAACTGAAAGCAAATAAAAAAATAGATTTAATTTCCGGGTAAAGAAAGAAAAATCTTCTTATAATAGCTGTCATAACTGCTTTAAATCAGTTTTGATTAGATTGAAACGAAAAACAAAGTAATTTCATGTTTTTACCATATTCCAGTAAAAAGTGGCTTTTATCTATGACAGAGCAAAAGGCAAGAAGGAAACAAATTTTTTCAGTGCCTACCTTGTAATGCTCTCGTCCGGCAGTACAGGTTATTTATTGGAATAATACACTTATTTGAATGCTTTGAAGTATCTCAAGTTTCTATTGACTAGTATCAAAGTAGAGTTTCCTAAAATTCAGCGACTGGTGGCTTAAATACCCAGTATACATCCGGTGCGAACAGATCATATAAGAGAGCCTTAGGCCACATCCCCAGGTTGTTATTACAGTTTCCGCATGTCAGATCTCCCCCACATGTCACAGTAAATGTATTGTAGACAGTACAATATTCAGTTTATGTAAATATAAACTCAGTTTACAAAACATTAACATAATACTCAAATTCTAGCAGAATTTTTGACGGAAATAATAAAAAATAAAGGGAGACGGGAAGCTGTGAGGTCTATGGCCTCACGATTTTGATAAGGATTAATGTTTTGTATTAAAAGAGTATTATCAACTGGTTGTTTTGATGAAATCTTTCACCGACAAACCGGTCCAGGATTCAAAGATTCAATCTTTAGCTTTCCCATCTATCTCTGTCTATCTTTGTCTATGTGTCTTTCTCTCTTCTCTTTTCTCTCTCTCGCTCTCTTCTATCTCTCGCTATCTGTTTATAGGGAAGCAATAAAAAGAATCTAAATGAAATCAAAACATGATGTAAAATGGAAACCAACTTATATTCTAAAATAAAAAAACCAGACCATACTTTGGAAAAGGAAATCTGAAAGTGGCTTTCATTGTAAAACTTCTTCTCGCTATTTCTCTTTCACTTCTTGTGAGGTTAAAACTTCCATTCCTTAAAACTTTTCTTCACGAGTTGTTGTCCCACACCATCGGTGAGTTTAAGGCCCATCACTTCAGTTCTGATTGCCCCGCGAGGGCTTGTTAACATGGAGATAATTTTGAGACCTTCTTGAAGTGGACGGTCATCATTTAAAAAGCCACAACCCTTTAGAAAAGATCGACTGGTCTTATTATAAACAGTCATGCCTGATGCATATTTTAGCCAAGTTTTTTACTGTATCATTACCCAGATTGTCAACAAAATACCACAATGAACCGAGAACACAAACTAGCTAGCATAATTTTTCACTCTTGTTTTTAGATCAAGATTCTAAATTAAAATTCAATAAGAATACTAGATCTAGAACTATTGTTTTTTTTTTTTAATTAAACTCTCCATTATATTACGCTGTGCCGTAATTTTTTATTCGAGGTATAATAATATCACAAAATGTGGTGGGATGTTTATAAACGAACGTACTAACCTTTATGTTTTTCTATCACCAAGCGTCGCATACATCTGGCCTGGATGCCAAACCAGCGCAGTAAAAGAAGTTGAACATCTACTGCAGCTGTAACATCTAAATCTGAGGGTTGCTGTTCGGTAACATCAGTAGAACTCTAAGCACTAAATCCATTGTTTATTAGGATGTGATCACGACTGAGCTTGCGACAGAACGAAGTGTCGGATCGACTGTCTACATCTAGGTGAGTCGAGGCGCGTGTGTTGTATCGGTTTACAGATGATGCTGTGTGGATTCTGCGTGTACTGACACATCAAAAGCAGGGTCAAGGCGTTTTGACCTTAAACTAGACGGTCGTACGTGTAAAGGCCTAACACTCGTAGTGGAACACGGCTTAAAACTGCGGCGCCGAAGACCTGCCTCAACATACAAATTTTAAGCTTTATTACTTTATGTATAGACATAGTTTTTTATAAGCCTCAGTAAAACATAAAAGCATATAAATCAAGATCGATGAAACACTGAGTGTTTCCTGTTTTGGCCGCAGTAACACAAACTGAACAGTTTAAAACGCACGTTCCCTGGTTTATGCAATAGCTCACAACAGAGGAGAGAAATCAAAAACTAGGTGACACGAGAAAATCAATAGACAGAAATGTTAGGATGAACAATTAGATAAGATAATCGGGCTGAAGGGTGAACTCTTTAAGTGGGTCGAAACTGGTTCTTTGGGAGGATAGAAGTAAACGATAAAGTAAGAGAGAGAGAGAGAGAGAGAGAGAGAGAGAGAGAGAGAGAGAGAGAGAGAGAGAGAGAGCATAAAGACAGAGACAGACAGATATACAGACAAAGAGAGGAACAAAGCGAAAGAGACAGAGGCATAGGTAGATAGAGAGAGAAAGAGAGAGAGAGATGGAGACAGAGACAGACTTACGGACCGAGAGACATAGACAGACATGCAGATATGGGACAGAGAGATGGAGAGAAACAAAAAGAAAGAGAGATAGAGAGATAAAAAGAGAGAGAGATAGAGAGAAACAAAAAAGAGAAAGAAAGAGAGAGAGAAAAAGAGAGAGAGACGGAGACAGAGACAGACTTACGGACAGAGAGAAATAGACAGACAGACATGCAGATATACAGAGATAAGGACAGAGAGTTAGAGAAAAATAAAGAAAGAGAGAGAGACGGAGACAGAGACAGACTTACGGACAGAGAGAAATAGACAGACAGACATGCAGATATACAGAGATAAGGACAGAGAGTTAGAGAAAAATAAAGAAAGAGAGAGAGACGGAGACAGAGACAGACTTACGGACAGAGAGAAATAGACAGACAGACTTGCAGATATACAGAGATAAGGACAGAGAGTTAGAGAAAAATAAAGAGAGAGAGAGAGTGACGGAGACAGATACAGACTTACGGACAGAGAGACATAAACAGACAAACATGCAGGTATACAGAGATAGGGACAGAGAGTTAGAGAGAAATAAAGAGAGAAACAGACATAGAGACAGACAGACAGATAGACAGATATATCAACAGACAGACGAACAAAGAAATGTTGACAGCCAGACATACAGATATACAGAGATAGAGAAAGAGAGATAGAGAGAAACAGAGAGAGATAGACAGAGACAGACAGACAGATATATCGACAGACAGACAGCCAAAGAAATATCCACAGCCAGACATACAGATATACAGAGATAAAGGCAGAGAGATAGAGAGAAACAAAGAGAGAGAGAGAGAGAGAGAGAGAGAGAGAGAGAGAGAGAGAGGGAGGGAGAGAGAGATTGAAGGAGAGCGAGAGATGTGCTGAGAAAAAAAATCAATGGGAGTAAAATAAATAATTAAGACCACCTGGTTAGTAACTTGTTTCTTTAAAAAAAAACACTCAATAAAGATCAAAGATTGAATCATGGTAATGAGAAGAGAATATAGCACATGAAGAAGGAAAATAAAACGGTCTCAATGAAAGAAAACAAGGTATGGCAGATTTGTGTATATTAAAAGAAATGAAACGAGATGCGGAAGAAATTAGGAAGTTGTTACATGTATTTGCACTACAAGAGCAATCTACACAAATGAATTATGAAAAATGTTACAGCATATGAACTAAATATAATGCAAAAGCAATAAATTACTAATAGGACTACAAAAGTCTTACTTAAAACACAATCTCCATTAAAATGATGTGTTACCGTAGCTGGCTAGATCTATTCAGACCTGGCAGTGGGTAGCGAAGAAAATCCTTGCTTGTTTGTTACATCCGGTGTGAATGGAACAAAAGAAATAGGTGTAAACGGGCTGCTGCTAGGATAAGAAACATACCTGTACTTATTTCACAGGCATTCTTTGGACAGCCAAGAAATCTAAATCATAGCATCACTATCCAGAGAGATCTGAAGAAACCAGCTTCATACCAGTGAACTAAAAACCGGAAGTTAACATGCAGGATTGGAAACTTTATAGGTGGCCACAGGAGAGGATAAACAAAAAGTAACAATAGAAAGTGACGTAGAGAATAATTATGTTAAAAACGAGCAGATTGATACATCGATTTCCATTTGTGTGTTCTTATTTATTATCTCATTGCACCTTACCATTGTTTACTAACAGGCTATTGCCAACTGAGATGCCTTTCTAACCTTACAGGTAACAGCTCCCAATTGAGGGTAGTGGGTTACTCTAGCCTGCCTAGTCGATTACTTAAATTATTTCATGCACGGGTAAGGTGAATAATGTGAAAGAAGCCGCCTTCATCCAGCTGGTTTCGAACTATCAACCTCTTCATAAGAAAGGGAAGGCTACCACTATACCAGCATATGTTCACAACAGGCCTCAAAACTAGACAGTGCTAGGGATGGCATCGATAATATTATTATAAGCCACAAAAAAAATTGAAATTACATAGCTACATTGTGAGAAACAATGCCCAATCTAATCTTCACCCTTGTTAAGACACGAAAGGACCAAGAAGAACTTGAGTCGAGAATAACCTGCTTGAAAGCGGTAGAAGAGGGGAATGAAACAAGCTTGAGTTTTTGGGACACGGCAAGTGGCAAGGCTAGACTGACCCAGGTTAGGAGGCATCAAATATTGATTATATTATCTCTGTATTTTTATGGCCCTGTAGCCACGCAACAAACTGCAAGCTCATAGACTATGTACGGGGCTAAGGAATCTTGAGAAGATATGAAACTACAGATTTTTTTAAAATCAAACATGATTGTCTCGTGATCACTATTATGTATTCATATTAACTTTTAATTTCACTTCATACTTAAAATCAGACGAAATAAATACAAATATAAAACAAATTTTCAAAATGTAAGAATCAAACAGTAAAGAAAGGCTTCCAAATATTCAATTTCCAATTAATGAAACGAACAAAACGGAGCAAAAAAAAAAAAAACAACGAAAAAACATGAATACAATGTACTCATTTCTAACAGTTAACGGTTTTCCACATCTCCTATATGAATCAATTCCTGGTCGCTTGTTCTATGTGAGTTCGGCTCCGCGACTGCCTCGCCCTCTACCAGGACCTCCATACACCAACTGTTGGTGTTGTCTTGGAGACGCGTCGTCTCCGGTTCAGGGACTTGTCGGACCCGACCGTTGCAAATGGCATCCGTGTACGCTGCACAAATCACGTGACTAGTAGCGTTCACTCCAGACCTTAGACGATCTCTGATGGAAAGACAAAGAAAGTTTAAAAGGAAAAAAAATGAAATGATTTTAAAAAAAGACAAGTTTTCGCTTTAAGTCTATATGAGTAATAGGCTTCCTTGAAGACAAGGGGGGAAAATTAAAATAAAAAAGAGCCAAATAGGTGAAAATCAAACCTTTATTCTACTATAGTTGCTCAGTTGAAACGCATCCTTAAGGTTGAAACTAAACTATCGTAAACATAGGTGGAGAATGCAAGCATTATAGATACACGGAGACACGACGCTGCGAAGTTTAAAAATCACTATTCATCAAATTTGCGATGTCAAATTGTGTGTTTATGTCCCGTACAGTGAAAACAGAGATTTGCAACGCTTGCAATAATGGTTTAGATAATAACAACTACAGAAGGAATATATATACATATAAAGCTAAAACCGATGCATGGATAGATTTAAAGAGAAATATTGCATGAAAACTTCAATAAGAGCAAATCGTTCATACTAAATCCATACTTGAAACTCGCTTAGGACATGGAGAAAGTTTGTTTCAAAAATTAGTGTTTATTTTTCCCTTCCTTTCATTCCACGTTTATAATTTAAAAAGCAACAGCCTTTACAATCTTTCTGAGACGATTCTCAAGTGAAAACTTTTGGAACGCCCTACTCACAGCAACCATTCGACCGTGAAAAGCAGAGCAATGCCTTGTAGCGGTCGGTTGATGGACGTCAGAATGACAGCCACGGTCACTATGGAAGCGCTTGGTACAGGAGGAATTGTCAGCGACAGCACCGAGCTCAGTGTCCTGTGGGGAACACACAGAAATCAGGGATATAACACACCTTCAGTTGAGTGATACACAAGTTTTTAATATTTCGAGCTAAACAAAAAATAAAGTTACGAAAGTTTCCTAAAACATCTAATCTTTTTTTTCTTCGATGACAATTCGGTGATTATCAAAAGAAAAGAAAAGTGGTGACCTCTGGTGCTTCATCCATATAATTATGATTATTCCGGGTGTGATTTTGAGAGAATCTTGATTCGAATCTTTAGAATTGTCATTATGCAACAAATAAAACATATTCGAAGGATAATAAACCAGAACTTGTTACTAAACTGAAATTGGTAAACTGTGAACATGAATATGGTTGGCAGTTTCTGTCCTTTCCGAAGGGTATATTTTGACACTTTGTCACAAAAGTGATCTACCTGCTATGCTTAAACAATCTTCAGATTGGCTTACCCGATGACGAGAAAGTCAGATACGCCGATAGAGGCCGCCCCAGACGTGTGGGCCACGAACATAGAAGCAGACGCGATGTACAGAGCGCTACCGTCTGCATGCAACGTCACAGACATTGGAATGACGAATCGGGACACCTTGCTGGAGACGCCATTTTGTTTGCAGGCATCCAGCATATGAGGGAGAGCCACCGAACTGAAATCAAGGATAAATCATCCTCATAAAAGTTTATGTAACGGTTAAAATTGATATTTTCCCCGTTTTGTTTTGCTTTGTTTTGTTTTCTTAGTGTTTCGTCAATGCATGACCAAAAACAAACAAACAAAACAATAAAAAGATACAGGGAACAAAATAAAATTCATAAGGGTTGCTCATTATGCTTAAATGAAACATAACTTGTACACCCTCTAACATACACACAGACACTCTCTCCTAAGTCTCTGTCTATATGTATCCAACTATCTTCTCCTAGTTTCAACTATCCCTGCACGTAATTTCTGAACTGAAAAGTCCCGCCTGCAACCTCTTTGGAATCGTATTATGGTAAATCATGTGGGCAACGTGACAATTTGACTCAACACTGAAACATGATAGATTTATTGCTATCACATTTTCAGTGACAAAGACGTTTTTTTTTTTATTATTATTGTGTTCAAAAACTTTAAAAAAGCAAAAAGCAAATTATAGAAATAGTTGATAAATAGGGAACTTGATAATACTTTCTATATATTTTCATTATCAATGATATAGAACGTCCAATATAAAACAAAAATTAATCAAAAAAACCCCCACAAAAAACCTCCGTAAATTTCACATATATCATCGTACACAGTATTCTAAATGCGATGCAAAATAAATTACACACAAAAAAAAATTTCATTTCAATTTCTCAGTTCAGTCCCTTAGTAAAGGAGCAAAGTCATCAAAATACACAACTCATTTCACTCCAGGACTTCGAAAAATGTGGCTGTAGAAAAATGTTCAGATTTGCACTAGAACTCGCATTAACCGCTATGATACAGACCTTTTACAGAATGCATTTGAAAAGCATTACATTTCATTTTTCCAGATTTGTGGTTGTCCATAATCAGATTCAGAGTCTGATCGTAAAAAAAAAAATCTTTCTTTGCCCTAGCCGGAAAATCATGATTTAAAAAGTTAACTTTTAAACAAAGTTTAAAAAAAAAATAAATACTGCTCAGTTTAAGTAACTAATGTTCGCCATGTTTTCCTCTTTTCTTTTGTAATGTTTCCATCTCCTTTCACAGATGAGAACTGTTTTCAACTTTTACAGGGACTGCATATCGTTCTTTTATTTAAAATCTTGCAATGTTTTATACGCCGGGCTTACGTATTAAACACGTTTTAAAGATTAACTGCTTCTTGAACTTTTTCTCCAGTTTTTCTCAAGCATATCCTCCCAGATATGTAAAGCCAGGATAAAAAGCAATAAGAGTTCGGTATTTTGTAAATAATAAGTCAAAAAACTTTGTTAAGCTGGGACAGAAAATGTCAGTCTAATGCAACAAAGTTCCAGCGATTAGGTAAAATTATGACTGAAATATGAGACATCCGTTTTATTCCAATTCTTTATTCCGAAGTGTTTGTTTGTGAAATCTGTAATTACCAACTGAAGATGCTAATAATGTAACAGAGTTTTCTGTAAACAAAGAAACAGAAGGTATTTAATTTGTGGATGTAAAAGTCTCATGAACATTTATTGTGCAATATATCGTTTTCTACTTTATAATGTTAAATTTCATCTCCTCCCACACACACACACACACACATTGCAAAAAAAATTAGTAAAACTAGATCTAAACGGAAAGTTTTGAGTTTTGGATGTTGACCTAAGAATCAGCAGCAAGGGCCTGGGACATACGTTCATAGTATTTATATTATCAAGATCTTTTCGCGTTGGTTATGGACTTACACGAGGATGTCAAAGCTAAAGTTACTTGCATTATCATTTCGAAAACGTCATTTTTAGATGAAAAACATCATTAAACAGTTTTTATTAATCATTTTTAGAAGACTAATAAAAAGTTCGCTTAAATTCCAACCCCCCCCCCCCCCAAAAAAAAAAAAAAAATAAAAATAAAAAAAAATGACATGCAGCTTTATCACCAAGTTTTTTATGTTTTATTTTACTTCTCCGCACAGCAATCTTAATAATATAATATTCTACATAACTATAATAATTTTTCCTTTTTTATTATAATAAAGATAAACAAATAAACAGTTCTTAGAATCTTTCTTGCCTATGAAAACTTGAACGTACCCATTACTACAGACACTATTTTCATACTCGTCCAATAATGGCAGAGATTTTGGAATAGACAAAAAGAAAAGCGGTGGAAGAAAACCGTTTGCTTTCTTAACAGCAAAATACTCACGTAGCAGTCGCAGCAAACGACACAAAAAACGCTTTGGCACATCGCATCAAGAAGGTAAAAGGGTTCTTTCTCCAAAGGACAAAGTATATCACAGGGAGGGTAATCAGTTGATGGAACGTTAAACCGACGACGACACAGAGAACCAGTCGACTGAGCGAAAGGAAGATGGATCCCAGGTTGGATACACCAGCTATTGACTGGGCGACAAGGCTTGCCACACCCACTGGGGTGGTCCTGGGAGAAATATTCGAGAATATAATTATAATTTTCATGAAGGAACCAAAATAGATCATTATAATGAAAATGATTTTCATTGTTGATATACCTCAACTCGATTAGGGCTTAGATTCCACATCATCCTGATATTTGTCCTTGGAGAAGATAGCATAATATGTTATCTCAACAACGATTAGCTCTTAGATTGGACGATTTCAGAGTCATTTAATTTTGAGAAAAACTTCTGTACGAAATATGCCATTCAGCTAAACGAATTTCTCACTTGAACAACAAAAAAACAAAAACAAAAAACCGGCACAGTTTGATAAAAAGAACTTAAAAAGAAAACAACTCACAGTCACACAGTTTTTGCATGACTGACTCATTTTGCCTTTTCATAATTGTTTTCTTTTTTTTTTTTTTAAACAGGGCACTTTATTAACATGTAGAAAGAAATCTTAAATCCTCATAGGAGCTACTTAATTATAAGAAGACTTGTCAAAGATTTAACTGTCAAGCAATGCAGACGTAACGTTAAAATCAATGTGAAATGTTCTCTATTGAAAGCGTCGTGTTGTATAATGAAGGTCTCACCATGTGATCCATACCATGACCTTCATCACCACCTGCTGTCCGTGACGGAAAAAGCTGAGGAAGGCGGACTCTGGAGGCAGAGCCGTGTTGGCCGCTGCGCCCACAACCGCACAGATGGTAATCAGACCTGGACCAGAGGGATCACAGTAAACAACGCGTTGGCACACTTTAGACTTGGCCGTGACACTGAACACAGTAAAACGGAACTAACACACGTAACAAAGATATCTAAGTAACAATCTTCTCAAATATTAGGACAATAGTCTGCAGCTTTATCCTCGACAACACCATTTTAATATGACGTTGACATCACCCCATGAAGTTTCTTGAAAAAGCAAATGTTTGAACTTTGTCCTCACCCCAGGTCTCCCCATCAAAAAGTAAAATTAGCGCTAAAGAATCAATAAGGAAATAGACCTAAAGAAAGGAAGATCTATGAATATTAAAGAAAAATCATTATATAAAGACCCTCTGATAATGCTTTCTTCAGTAAAACTCAACTCAGTGTCTCCATGTATGACTCGTCAACGCCTATTACATTGATCCTCCTCTTCTTCTTCATCATCATCATCATCATCTTCTTCTTCTTCTTCTTCTTCTTCTTCTTCTTCTTCTTCTTCTTCTTCTTCTTCTTCTTCTTCTTCTTCTTCTTCTTCTTCTTCTTCTTCTTCTTCTCCTCCTCCTCCTC
Source organism: Elysia crispata (assembly GCA_033675545.1). Taxonomy (NCBI): domain Eukaryota; kingdom Metazoa; phylum Mollusca; class Gastropoda; family Plakobranchidae; genus Elysia; species Elysia crispata. Next base: position 381,748 of record JAWDGP010001827.1, read on the forward strand.
CTCCTCCTCCTTCTTCTTCTTTTATTTACTCCCTCCATCTCTTTCCTCTCTTTACTTCTCCTCTCTCACAAAGTCTGTCTCCCTCCAGATGTCTCATAACGAACAGTTCCCTATTTTGAGGAGCGTTTCTCTTACCCAGTATATTGATGCCACGACTTTGGGTGAGCGACTTCTTGAATGTGGTCGCATCGGTATCGTTAGATGATGCATTCACAGACCCTGGCTCCTCTTCCGTATACTCTGTAACAGTCTGCAAAAATATATAAAGCAAGCAAAATACACAAACTTATTCAAAAGCAAAACATGAATAAAACAATAAAAGACAGAAGAAAAGAACTTGGGAGAGTTTAAGTATCGTTTCATACAGATCTATTGCAATGAAATTAACGAGCTTTGTAATACATTGAACATTAAATTTCACATAAAAGTAAAAGATGTCGAGATTCATAATAAAGAACATGCAGAAAGGAGAGGTAAGTGGCTTGTAAAAAGTTAATGATTTTTCTAAAAAAAAAACATCATCGGGGGATACGTAGCCTTAACAATAAAGACAATGTTTGTTTTGACGATATTTTCTGGGTACATTCAATTTCCGGCAAAACCATACATCAAAGAAAGCCGCATGTGAGTTTTCCGGCAAAACTAAACATCAGAAGAAGCCGCACATTCAATTTTCGGCAACGATTACGAGCATGTATCAAAGTCGAACATGTAAATATATATAAGACGCTAGCCCTCCAGACCTCGCCAACTTTGAAATACTAAGGCTTTGTTCCCACTGAACGCTCGACAACCAAATTTTACACACACTCTCTATCTCCCTCTGTCTGTCTCTAATTGTCTATACCTTCCTTTCTCTGTGTTTGTTTCTTCATCCCTCTCTCTCACTCTTTGTCTCCCCCCACTCTCCGTCTCTCTCCCCCTCTCTCCGTCTCTCTCCCCTCTCTCTCCTTGTGTAAATATAAAATTGCAATGACACTATTCGTAACAATGGCCATGTTTGATGCAGGTGATATATCAAGAAAAAAATTCCTACAAAGAATTTGCTGTTCCAACTTGCCAGCAACCAATATCTTATAAAAATGTGCGACAGACTTGTATATAGTTTTAAATCTTCAACTTTTAATGAAACACTGCCTTTGGAGAATTTTATCCATTTAAACAAGCCTTCATTAAAACACAACATTTCTAATGCAGCCCCATTTGCGAAAACAGAATCGTAAATGTGACAGTCCCAAGCCTGAAATGCAGAGGGGAAATGTTGAATACATATTTCACTAATCGATCAACACACTCGAACATATTTTTTCCCGAAATGCCGGAATTTGTATGCTCTAAAAATGGGGACAATTCGGAAGAAAAAAAATTGCTGGAAATTGCATACACTAAAATTAATGTTGCCGGAAAACGAAAGCTCCCTATTTTCTTCGTTCATTGCTAATATTTTTTTTCCTCGATGACATTCGTTTGATTTTAGGATTTGTATATTATTATTTTCTTCTATCTTTATTTTTTCTCCTTCATTATCCTCCCTTTTTATTCATAATTTAGCTTCTCCTCCATCTCTTTAGCTCGCCCATGCTTTATTATATTCTATATAACTATATTCTTCTTTTTCTTAATGGCTATTTCATGATTGAGTGATTATATTTATCCGCATTCTTTTTTACTCTGTATGTCTGTCTCTCTGTCTCTGTCTCTCTCTGTCTCTCTCTGTCTCTCTCTCTCTCTCTCTCTCTCTCTCTCTCTCTCTCTCTCTCTCTCTCTCTCTCTCTCTCTCTCTCTCTCTCTCTCTCTCTCTCTCTCTTTCTCTCTCTGGTACCGCAGCTTAATAATTAAACAGTAAAAAAGAAATAAAACAACTATTAGTTTAACATATAAAGGTTTCGTCTTTAACGTTCACAGGTTATCTTGTTCTGTGTATTCTGACGAAGCCGCATTAAAGGCGACACGTCTATACTTTAAATTAATTGTTGTGTTGTTTCTATTTCCTTTGTCCCGTTATTATAAAGTTGTGTGCCTGCACCTTTTTCCCCCCCCCCCCCCCCTCTCTCTCTCTCTCTCTCTCTCTCTCTCTCTCTCTCTCTCTCTCTCTCTCTCTCTCTCTCTCTCTCTCTCTCTCTCTCTCTCTCTCTCTCTCTCTCTCTCTCTCTCTCTGTCACTAATTCAATCTGCCCTTTTTCTCTTTGATTCCAATTAAAGATAAATTCTAATGCAACCAGCCCTTGAGAGGAAGCTTTTCTTACCTTAAACTTTCTTTGGTTTGAATTGGAGTCTTTGAGAGTCCATGTTCTTTTCTTACCTTTTGATTATACATAACAGCAGCACTGTCTGCATGTAACTGGATGACAAAATCAAAACCTAATATTCAGCCTAGAAATGTTTTGGTTATGTGTTGCTGAGTCATAAAACATTCCTCCATGTGCGATATCACATAATTATTAATTTAAAGGGGTTTTAGGCAGACTAGAGTAAATTGAAATTTCTTTTTACTCACCTGAGAGATAGCAGCATCCACAACGTTGTCTGGGAAGATATTTCGAATGAGATCAAGAAAAATGTCTTGCGTCTCTAGTTTAGTTCCGAATGTCTTATCGGAATCTACTTGTAAGGTATTTGAGGCTTGAGGGGAAAAGGGGAAGGTTGTCATTATTAGATGGTTTTGAATTGTATTTTGTCATAAAAGTACATTACATTAGTCGACAGAAAAGGCTGTCATCATCACCTTCATCACTGTCATCCTCAACATATCTCTAATAACATTGTCATCTTTAGTGCTATTACCATTATAATTTTTATTATAATTATTGTTATCATTATTTTTATTTTTTTATTTATTTATTTATTCATTTATTTATTTATTTATTTATTATTATTATTATTATTATTATTATTATTATTATTATTATTATTATTATTATTATTATTATTATTATTATTATTATTGTATATTGTTTTAAATGATACCATCATCAGTTTCAAGTCATTTAAAGTTCAATTTGTGCTAAGAATGATATAAATCTACAATGTCTCTTAGAAAAGAACAAAGTTTTTGTGAAAAATTTTCTTATTTTATTTTTCTTTTAATATGTTTTTTGTTTGTTTGTTTGTTTTTTGATTGTTTTTTTTTTTGGTTTTGTTTTGTTTTTTTGTTTTTTTTTTTTTGGTTGTTGTTGTTTTGCATATAATAATGCAACAAATCTTTGCAGATCCTGGGTCAAAAGAAGAATACCACCCCCACCCCAAAATAAAC
>JAWDGP010001827.1:387500-420000 GCA_033675545.1 Elysia crispata
AGAAAATTTAATTTTCTGTCAATCTAAACATTAAATATCAATGTAGAAACAATTCGCATCTGATTTCATCAATTAATTATGATCAATAATAATCTAATACACAGATTTTTTTTTCCCAATTACATACCACGAAACTATTTTAGAAATATGCGAAAAGCTAAAACGAAAAATCTTTTCCTATTAATCGGATGTAGCTTTGCATTTTGTGTAAGATTTATGCACAAAAATGTTTACTCATGAGTTCGAGGAATATTCTCGAGTTTTGACGAGATTTACTATCTTGTAGTTTTTGGTCCTTTCTATTATAATTTTGTGATTTAGATTTACGATGATCTTTGTCTAGTGTTATACTTTAATCCCATCTCTTCAAGCATTTTATGTTACAGTCTAGTAAAACTATTTTATAATCTTTTATTTAATATTTGTCTGAAAAATCGAGTCATATCTTCAAAGGTTGCATAATTATGTATGTAAAGGGGAAAAAAGAGAGTAATTAGATCCACATTTAAGATATGCAAAGATGAAGCAAGATCGATGTGATACTTTGATTACAAATCGTGATAAGATACTGTTTGTAGTAATTTATGACATATTGCTTCTTTAATTATCTCAACTTGTTGCATATTATGAACCCTCTAAGTAAGTTATTCTAGTCTTAAGATCCCTCTTTGTGTTTGAGATCTACTCTGTTTTATTACAAATCAATTCCTGCACAAAGGTTCGATGATTAGTACTATCAATAATAATTCTTCTTCTTGCCCTTTTTGTTCTTCTTGTTCTTGTTGTTGTTGCTGTTGTTGTTGTTGTTGTTGTTGTTGTTGTTGTTGTTGTTGTTCTTCTTCTTCTTCTTCTTCTTCTTCTTCTTCTTCTTCTTCTTCTTCTTCTTCTTCTTCTTCTTCTTCTTATTATTATTATTATTATTATTATTATTATTATTATTATTATTATTATTATTATTATTATTATTATTATTATTATTATTATTATTATTATCATTAATATCATTATTATTATTATTATTATTATTATTATATTATTATTATTATTATTGTTGTTGTTGTTGTTGTTGTTGTTGTTGTTATTATTGCAATCCATATGATTGCATAATTTCTTATCGATCTCTCCGAGAAAGTTCCAAATGACTGCTCGGCGTTTGATCACAAAACAGATAGCTGAGTTGTGTGCCTCTGGTGACATAAACAAACATACTACGCAGGAACTATAAATCCGGTACGAGGTTCTTAGTAATAAAAAGAATCGGATGTCATCGTAGTTAAGAATTTCATTTTAATATCCTTTACAAGGGCTATCCTATTTAAAGGTGAATAACCGTTCAAGGCGCGACTACTAAGCAAAGTAGGGATTTGCATCGGTTTATAGCCCCCAGACAAAAAACAAAAAAGAAAAAACTATGGATCCTATGAAACCTAGATTAGCACTGGCAAGATTAAGATGAGATCGAAGTCTCATACCAAGCAAGTTTGTCTGGGAACTGAACTGAACCTCAGAATTGTCAGCCAAACGCTTTTATGAATGAGATACACACACAATGTATCTGAAGCTTAGACTTTGAATTTTTTTATGCGCAATCCTTTATCTTTGCATAATTGATTTCGTTTAGCTTTGATATTAATTTACGAAGTGCATTTTTTATCCCTTCGTGATAGTCCCTTTTTAGAACATTATACATGTATCTCCATTATGAATGTCAGTCTCGCATTGCCATTTTGTGTATCTATTATGGTATGTGTATTTATTTTTGCTTTTTGCAGTCTGCATTCGATTTGCCTGTCGGTCTTTCACTCTGCCTCCATATCATGTCTATCTGTTTATATCTTTCTTTCTCGTAACTGACTCATGTTTAATTATGTTGTGTCCCTCTCTATCTCACTATCTCTCTATCTTTTTCTCTTTCTCTCTCTCTCTCTCTCTCTCTCTCTCTCTCTCTCTCTCTCCCCTCTCTCTCTCTCTCTCTCTCTCTCTCTTTCTCTTTTTTTTTCTCTCTCTCTTGCTCTCTGTCTGTGTCTGTCTGTCTGTCTGTGTCTGTGTTTCTGTCTGTCTGTCTGTCTGTCTGTCTATCTGTCTGTCTCTGTCTCTGTCTCTCTCTCTGTCTCTCTCTCTCTCTCTCTCTCTCTCTCTCTCTCTCTCTCTCTCTCTCTCTATCTCTCTCTCTTTTTCTCTGTCTGTCTGTCTGTCTCTGTCTCTGTCTCTCTCTGTCTGTCTGTCTGTATTTCGCTGTCTCTGTCTGTCTGTCTCTCTCTGTCTCTCTCTGTCTCTCTCTCTCTCTCTCTCTCTCTCTCTCTCTCTCTCTCTCTCTCTCTCTCTCTCTCTCTCTCTCTCTCTCTCTCTCTCTCTCTCTCTCTCTCTCTCTCTCTCCCCCTAGTTCTCTCACCTATCCACTGCAAGACATCTGGCGAAGGCTTCACTTGCTGGAGGCCCACCCCCACAGCGAAACCGACACCAATTCCGAGCAGAGTAAGCAAAATAAGAGCGTTTTCCTTGAGAAACCTCCAAGCCATCTCACGCCCTCCTCCTCTCTGTTTGACATCCATCTGCACATCTTCTAGTCGATCCTCGACCAACTCGGAAGGTTTAGAATCTCGATCACCAAGGTCTGAGGACATCATGCCTCTAGATTTGTTTTACACACTGGACAAACTATGTCAGCTCATTTTCCCGAAGATTTCTTAGGATAGAGTTTTATCGCATCGCAGATTTGAAACGATATACTGCAAAAAAAAAAAAAGAAAGAAAGAAAGAATTTTTAAATAATTGAGATGGAAATTTTAAAATCAGTGATACATAATCAAACTTTGAAAATATGCAAAAAGGCTAGGGAAAAAAATACTAGAAATGGGTAGCATTAAACTAGAGAGCAAAGCCACTTTGGTCGACTGTTATCCTTAATGTTAGTAACAGAGACAGTGAAAATGAATTGCGAGGGACATGTCAATACTTCTCACTCTGACAACAATTTGTTTTTAAGATAATTGCTACGTATACATAGATGAATACTTACAGAAATATAACAGAAACATACAATGTTTTGTTATTGTTCTACATGCATGCAGCATTTTAAAAAAAAGGTGAAACATTACGACAATGTTCAGTCTGCTAGGAAGTTTTAAAAAATACTGAGTGTTAATATGTTCAAGTAGGAAATGAAGCCTAACGTTTACGTTTGAATCAAGCTACATGTCGGCCACAGACCATCCGTTAATTCAAGGTTATTCATCACTAAACCTCTGTGTGACGAAAGTAAAAGATCTGCAACTTTAGACCAAACTACGCAATTCAAATTGAGGGATAACATTGTTATATGTATATGTTATTATCAGACCTGCTATCTCACATAGCAGATTCGATATGGTTTTTAAAAAAATTTGGTTGCTATCTGAGAAACTGATAAGTGAGACCAGGATATACCACTGCCTTCCCTCACAGCTTATCAGGCCCTGCATGTTAATGTTAAGACATCCTTCATCTTCTGTGTTTATATGTTTGTTGACATCACACTTCCACACTAAGATTATTGAAATAAAGAATTATTTAGATAAGTTATATTGCACGTTCGAAAATATCATCGAGGAAAACTGATTTTAAAAATATGTTCATCCACAAGAAAGATCGCCAGAAAAAAAAGGAAGATAAGAATAATAAAATGCCTACACCAGGACCAACTTCTACACGGCTTACAAGTTTGCACATGAAAGCAATTCATATGAAAATTTTTGTGTATGCCTATCCAAACGTTTTATCAGACATATATAAAATGAATCAAAGTTAACCTAAGTACAGAGGACAAATTCGAGTTTGAAAAAAGTTTTTATCATAGGGATCTTATCGTCGTAAGTTTTTATCATAGAGATCTTATCGTCGTAAGACACCACTGATATGGCGAGAAGCGAAGCACACGTAGACCTACAACTTGAATGTATCTTGGAAACAGATCTTACTCGTTAAATAAAACCACCGTAGTTAATTCCTAGTTCAAAACATGAACACATGAAGAGCATGCGATGGGGAATAGTTACCACCATGGCGATTTGTGTCACAGTAAGAGCTCATTGGAACCTCAGAAAACCTCTCGGGGTCGATGGAGGGGTTGCAATGGAAATATTGCTGCTGCTTTTACTACTACTACTACTACAACTACTACTACTACTACTACTACTACTACTACTACTACTACTACTACTACTACTACTACTACTACTACTACTACTACTACAACTACTACTACAACTACTAATTCTACTATTACTGTTACTACTACTATTTTTTTACTGCTGCTGCTACTACTACTACTACTACTACTATTACTATACTACTACTACTACTACTAGTAGTAGTAGTAGTAGTAGTAGTACTATTACTGCCACTACTACTACTACTACTACTACTACTACTACTACTACTACTACTACTACTACTACTACTACTACTACTACTACTACTACTACTACTACTACTACTACTACTACTACTACTACTACTACTACTAATGCTGCTGCTGCTGCTGCTGCTGTTGCTGCTACTACGGACACTAGTACTATTACTTTTAATACTGTTATTACTACTACTTTTACTTTAGATACTGTCATTACCACAACATTCTTATTTGGAAGCTGTAATTCTTTTCCCAAAAATATGATCACAGAAATTTCAGCTACTTTTGAAGGAAAAAAAGGGAAATAGAAATTCTTGCTCTACCCACAATTAAAATTGAGAGGAAACCGTGACTGATCTAATTTGAGTAAATAAAATACCTTTAAACATTTACAAGAAAAAAAAACAACTTACGTCTAAAAAAGATGAACTACCTGCGGGTGGGGCCCTTTTTTTTCGAAAATTCTTGAGATTAATGGTTAGTAAATTGTATGGTGTCTTGTTATTTCCATGTGAAATCGATTCGCGGTGTGTGACATCACAACTTTTCAAATCTGCTTAAAATTGTACTATGTTAATCACCTAAGGTTAAAATCATGATTCTAGAAAATATAATTTCTCCAATTGAAGAGTTCCAAATTATTGCACTGAATCACCATCAAATCAACACAATAAATCTTCAAAATGCATTGTTTTGTCCAGTGCATTAAACTCGCGGTCTGGCTTTCTTCTTGCTTTCTCGTGATTCTTGCTTTTTACTTGTTAAGCTTATATTCTTACTTTTTACTTGTTAAGCTTATATTCTTACTTTTTACTTGTTAAGCTTAACAGTAACAAGATTACACTTAACCATAGCGAAGTAGAACAGATAAACGACTTTGCAATCTTCCAAACTATTTAAATCTTTTTTGTACCGATAGAGGTTTCTCATTAAGATTTAGAAGAACTTTTTACTTTGTCAGTAAAGTATTGGTTTTAATGAACTTGCTTTGCAACTGTTCACCATTCTTCAAACTGGCCGATGTTCGTTTCAATTCCATAAACCGTTTGCGATTTGCTAAAAACATTGTTTCTTACTTAGCTTCCAGAGTATCATTTATCCAATAAAGGAACTAGATCTATATTTTAGTGACAAACAAAAATTATGCTTGTAATTTTTTACTGAACTATTATAATAATACTTATTTCGGTCGGACCTGAAAAGCACAAAATGAATGTTCAAATAGTGTTAACTAAAACTTTCCAGAAATGTTAAAAGAAACTGTTACTTTTAAGCACCTTACCTGTCATTGATACTGACGGTTGCCTGTGATGTTGTTCACCTACCTCCGTTTCTATCTATCAAAGAATTCATAACCCCGCAGACTGGGAGATAAGTTTCCTTACTTCTCTTTATCACGTCACACGCTATATGAATGCTGCCTTTTGTCAGTTTCTACATTTAGGCCACGGGTTGTTTGTATGACAGGCTAACTTAACCCGTCCTTGACCCTCCGTGTTTTACATTCACGGGAAACAGTTATCCCATGTTTGGTGTGGATGTATCCGACAAGATACTGCTAATTAAAAAAAAAATAAACGGGTTTAAACAAATCGTAGACAAACGGATAGAGTAATGAACAGAAAACTTGGAGCATGAGTCTTCTTATACCCAACTTCTGAGGAACCTTAGCCACCATTATTTTTTTGTTTGTTTTTTTAAAACAATTTATATCTCATTATATATGGAATGTGTTTTAAATTTCTGTAGAGAGAATAATATTACATACGAAGTGGGAAGGCTGATCAAATGTACATTCTGTAGAAAGAGTCCGTACTGGGAAAAACCTGAAAGACGCACTGACTCTGTGCCGTTCATTTCACGGAAGTCAAAGCATTTTCTTTTTCTTACCTAATTCATATCACTCGACGATGTACAAGCCAGAAAACAAAAGAATGTCTCATGGACTACTTCTTGTTGGAATTATTAAAGGCTACTTCTATTTTGCTATTTTCTTATCAGCGTTGTAAGCCATCAAAAATTCCCTTGAATATTTTGTTATCATCTAATTTTGCATCCACGTCGAGAAGCAGAGAAAAGACAGACTGTTCATAATTATCTAGCTTTACAAAAATGTGTTGAGTAAAGTCTTGACAGTTTTGTTATCTCAAAAAGAGAGAAGTTTGAATCGAGCAAGCAAGACCCTATTAGAAGTGTTTTCTCCTTTCTGTTGCACTCTTGCTTAATCCTCAATCCCCTACTCAGCGTACATTTCTCTTTTTTTAATCTTCTTCTCATCTTTCCTCTTCCCCATTTATTTTCTTCTTTTTAATATTGTATGCCTCTTTTCCTAATCTTTTTTCATGATGACTCATTAGTTTAATTTTCTGTTTATTACTTTTTTACTTTACATCATTTGCGTAGTTCTTTCTTTTTCTTTATCCTTTCCTTCGCCTCTACATTTTTCTTCCTTGCTTCGTTTTGTAAATGCCCTTTTTTTTTAAACGTTTTTCAATGTTTTTAGTTTGATATTATTTGTTTGTTTGTTCCCAAACTTTTGCTATTGATCTCGTGTAAGTAAACTTTCTAACTTGTATGGAAGGGAAAAAAAAAACAAAAACATAAAACTATGGAAATTTAATAAATTCAGGAGAACAAAAAAAAAAACATGGAAAGTTAATAAATTCAGGAGAAGAAAAAAAAACTATGGAAATTTAATAAATTCAGGAGAAGCAAAGAAAAAAAAATTATGGAAATTTAATAAATTCAGGAGAAGAAAAGAAAAAAGAATATGGAAATTTTATAAATTCAGGAGAAGAAAAGAAAAAAGAATATGGAAATTTTATAAATTCAGGAGAACAAAAAAAAAAAAAAAAACAAAACAAAACAAAAAAAAAACATGGAAAGTTAATAAATTCAGGAAAAGAAAAAAAATCTATGGAAATTTAATAAATTCAGGAGAAGAAAAGGAAATAAAAAAGACGAAATCCTTCGGTCTCTTAACTCGTTTAATGCCCACACCAGTATTTATGTTTAGTTGAAAAGATATGAACCACCTTGTTATATTGAAGCAGGCAATGTTGTTTCACGTTATGCCATTTCTTTTTATTAGTCACGATGCGGTTGGAGAGGAGCATGGAAGATATAGAGGTTTCTTTTTTTTTTTTTTTTTGCTTTTTCACTCAAACTTTTTTCATCTTTTTCAATTTTTTTTCATTTTTTTTTGCAAGTGGTTTATTGTTTACTTCTTCGTATTTAAAAAAATTAACTTTTTTAGCAAGCATATTCATTAAATGCTTCTGCAGGTAAGCTATTGTAAGATAAGTTCAATTATATTGAAATTGTAAAATGAAAAACGATGGTTATTTCTATTAGTCAATGTTGATATGGCGTTGTTTCATTCTTCTTTTACTTTAATTCAAACAATCAATAATCATTGTTCTACATTATCATTATCAATTAGTTACGAGAGTGGAAAGTGTCACGTTTTGTTCAAATTAGATTGAAACAAAGTTTTTAAGAGTTTCTTCGTTAAAAAAAAAAAAAGGCATGAATATAATTCCACTGAAACTATTGTGAAACACAACTGTATTTTTCTGTTTTTTTATTTTTGGTTTTAAAATCCCGCTCGGAACTCAATGTAGTCACTTTCCTTAGACACCAAAGTTCCACACCAGCGCTCCATAATATGGGGGTAGTTATGCAGAGTCACGACCGACAAACACAATAAACGACTTACTTCAAACTCGCTTAGCACAGTGAACACATCTTATAGCCGAGATAATTTATGTCCGGGATAGCCGAACATTACAAGAGCGAGAACTCAGGAATAATTTAATCCCTGCTTCTCCTGACAACGCAAGGTATCGCCTTCATAAATCAGCACGGAATAGCTACTAATTTATTTTCGAAACTTTGACATGTATATTACTGACTTATAGTAAATTTTTTTAAACGGTCTCGCTCTCTCTTTCTCTCTCTCTCTCTCTCTCTCTCTCTCTCTCTCTCTCTCTCTCTCTCTCTCTCTCTCTCTCTCTCTCTCTCTCTCTCTCTCTCTCTCTCTCTCTCTCTCTCTCTCTCTCTCTCTCTCTCTCTCTCTCTCTCTCTCTCTCTCTCTCTCTCTCTCTCTCTCTCTCTCTCTCTCTCTCTTTTTCCTTCTCTCTCTGTCTCTCTCGTATGCCATCGTATAAGGTGTTCTTTTTTTTTTTTAATTTATTTTTACTCTTAGTGGCTGAATTTGAGATTGAAGTGCGAGGATGCGATGGGCTCTTCCAGTTTGTAGGCCGAGAGGAATCGGCAAAGAGCGAATGGTCGATTTCCCATCGTTAAGACGGTCTTTTTTTTCATGAGCGAGAAAACCAAGATCTGGACGTTAATCTGAGCATTAGGTTCCCTGCTGTTATAGGGCCTTTTGTGATCTTGATCGTTGTGCAGTTGTCCAAGCATGTCATGATGGGGTGAGAGAGGTGAGGGGGAGGGGCGGAGATGGGTGTTGAAAGGAGAGAAACAGATAGAAGTAAAGATTTAGTTTGACCTTAGATGCAGTCCTCTCCATATCATTACATAACTGCAATTAGTCATCCGCACTAGACATTCTACCAGGGAGACAACTGTTGAAATGCTCTCCTTACAACAGATGGAAGTTAAAGCAGTTATGCCCCTTGCATCACATTCTTGTCAGCTGACAGGGTCATTTTCTCGCACTCTTGCCCATCAAATTCCTCGGTGATAAGAGTCCAAATACGTTTTGAAGAATACTTACTAAAAAACAAAACACTGGTCACGTGATAATTATGTTTAAATAGCAGCGTGTATAATAAAAAAAATATTGGTTTTTTTTATATTTTTGCTCTCGCTTGTTATGTAATCTACAGACAATTTTAGAAACAGCCCTTAATATCGAAAAACACTAATTGTAATATAAGAATTAACGCTTGTCATTGATAAATGCTTTATTTTAGTATCATATGACTGGCTGACTAAGGATTACGTTTTACTGCCGTGTACAATGTTTTTACAAACATACCAAGTTATCTCCCTGTGTTATGACTTACTGCTGATTGTCCGGTAAATTCTCAAGTTGCCTCCATCGAGCACCTGGTCAGAATACCAAGAGAAACATTTTCGAATGTCAATAAGCATGGTCTATGATTCACGTCCAAACATCTTTTGTAATTAAAAAAGAAGATCATTAAAATAGTTATTTATTTCAAATTCCCACTTCATTCTTTTAGTGTAGCATTTTTATGTCACATTTTTTTTGTCAGTATCGATAGAGAGTAGTAATTATAAATTCTTCTTCAACCGGCTTAAACAGTCCATTATTCATTCAGTAATGTTAACACGATTGTTACTGGTGAACTCTCTCGCCACGGCCCTCGTCCAGTGATTGGCCTAAAGGTTTTACAAGATGCCTGGTTCCAATTTAAGAAAAAAAAACTCACTCAAAAAAGGAACATGTTCTTGTACTTGCTGCTTTAAAAAATCATTTCAATTTTCACCATGTGTAATTCTTTGGTCTCGTACTCTATCTTACACGCCAGTATCAATCATAGCTATAACTCGTGGGCCTGTAAAATCTACTAAAGTATAAGTTTAGGGCATATACGGGAAGCACAATAGCTATGAGCGCAAACAGGACATTAATGAAATCAAATGTGTTTATTAGTTTTCTTAAAATTCTGGGAGCAAAAAAATTAAAGGAAGACAACACACAGTACCTTGAATACAGCACTCCATAAGAGGTAGCTATAATTCGAAGAGACCTCATCAATATCCAAGAGAGTTTCAGTGTCAATCATTATCACAAGAACTTCTTCATGATGCTACACAGTGAGATAGACAGATGCAGTAGACAGAGTGACGGATGCTCAAGCAATAATCGGTATAGTGCATGATGAATATATAAATGTGTGTGTATATGGGTAACAGTAATCATAAATGATGCGAAGTGAAGATAATAAGCAAATTTCGTATCAAAAAAAGTTTTTTCAGGATTGAAAATATTTAATAAATTAAGCTGCCAATCTGGCTCTAGATGGCTTGAATATTTAGGTAAAGACATTTTACTTCTAAATGTTCTTAGTTTTAATTTCATTTATGTAGAAAATTATAGATATATTTTTTACCTTGCGCTTTTGTTCCTGGAATAAAGGAAAAGAAATATTTTTTTTTTAAAATTATATATACTTCAATTACTGAGAAACAATTAGTTATGCATTTTCTCTGTAGGTAAGCAATTGATATATGTCGCTCAACAGCATTTTTAAGTGAATACCATCACTGGTACTCTCACTATAAGCAAAAGCACATATATGATTACAATACATAATTATTAAATGTACTATCATGTCCTTCTCATCCATCGAAGAGAGTGTCACATCAGCTCAACAGTGGTTTTTTTTTTTTTTTTAGAATTCGACGCGTGTTCGAATATGGATGCCAATCAATGTGTAAATTTCAAATATGTTTCAAAATCTTTTTAAAAACTATAAGAAAGCTATAGATCCCCCTTAGAAGTTTATACAAGATGAACTGACCTACGAAAATTCGTAATAATTGCGCTTTTTATTTCAACCTGTGTGAACATGAAAGTTAACTGGGATCCATAAGTATAATTATATTGGATTTTATTAAATTGGTTTATATCCTGTTCTTATTTAGATACCTACAGTAAAAATTACAAATCTTGTTATTGATAAAAGTGCCCTAAATAGTCCAGGACGTCTTCCCAATGCAGAATAAGAAAATTGATGTGACAGTTTGGTGGGTTTACAATAAACCTAAGCGTTTTGGTTCTAAAGTAAACCTTATACTAATAGCAGCGGTACGTTTGTAGTTTTACAAGGAAATTTAACGCTACTACAAGTTTGTGGTGCTACAATAAAGCTAAACGCAAAACGTTTGTGGTTATAAGATAAAATTTTAAAAGACGATAAGATTGAGACTGTACGGTAAAAATAAAAAATAGGATAAATTTGTGGTTCTACAATGAACTAATGCAATGGACTGAAGATGGCTTTACATGAACTTTTACTCATTGACCAAAAATTTAATGGCGGCTCTACAAAACATGAACCTTCACTCTGTGCCAAGATGGTGGCTCTACAATACATGAACCTCCAATGGTAACAAGATGGTGGTTCTACAATAAATGATCCTTCACTAGGGGACAAGAAAGTGTTGCTACAATACATGAAATTTAACTCGGTGACAAAGATTGTGGCCGTACAACACATGAACCTTTAATCGGTGACAAACTGGTAATTCTACAATATATTAACATTCATTCGGTAACATGATGGTGGCTTTACAATACATGAATCTCCAATGATGACAAGATGGTGACTCAAAAACACATAAACTTTTTCTCGCTGACAAGATTGTGGTTCTACAAAACATTAACCTTTACTCGGTGACATGATGGTGGCTCTACAACACATGATCCTTACCCGATACATGATGGTTTTTTTATTATACATGAACCTTGAAAAGATGTGGTACTACAATATATGAACCTTTACCTTTACTCGTTGTCAAGATGGTGGTTCTACAATACATGTGGCTTTTTTCGGTGATATGATGGTGGTTCTGTAATACATGTCACCTATTCTCGGTGATATGATGGTGGCTCTACAATACATGTTAACTATTCTCGGTAACATGATGGTGGTTCTACAATACATGTCACCTATTCTCGGTGACATGATGATTGCTCTACAGTACATGAACCTTTACTCCTTGACATGATAGTGGCTCTAAAAGAGCACATGAACCTTCTCTCGTTGACAAGATAGTGGCTCTACAACAAATGAACTTAAACCCTGTGACAAGATGGTGGCTTTACAACAGAACTGATAAACACGAAGTGATGCGATGATGGCTCAATAAAGAACCTTTAAGCAGGGACCAGCTTGAAGGCGTTCAACACATGAACTTACGGGCGACAAGTCTATCTGTAAACTTGGCCGTGTCCACAGAGCTTTTTCCAGATTAGAAGGCACCTTTTCCCCGCAATCGACTTGCCCCAAGGGCCTCCCGAAAGTCACATTAATATTGCACTGCGATTCTATCGGGGTTTTCAGACACGTTGGCTGTTTCGCATACGGCGACCGAGCCAATATAAGAGGAAGATGACACACTAGAACAAGCCGCAAGATCCACATGATTGCTCATACAACGACTTGCATAGTTCGGGGATGTGGCTGAAATTAAAGCAAAGTTACACATTTTCCCCAAAATGGCATGTATAGGAGCTAGGAATAGATTGATAGTGAGAGGATTATGTTTATCTCTCTGTCTGTCTGACAATCTGTCTGTCTCTCTGTCTCTATCTGTCTGTCTGTCTGTCTCTCTCTCTCTCTCTCTCTCTCTCTCTCTCTCTCTCTCTCTCTCTCTCTCTCTCTCTCTCTCTCTCTCTCTTTTTTTCTGCCAAAGTCTATTTTAATCGCACCCTAAATGTATATGTTAAGATATTTTGTACAGCCTTTTTTTTAGTCATAGCATTGCTCAATAGATGATATTTCGAAAGAAGAAAGATTTAATAAAACTGTCATGTAATATACTATTGATGAAGATAAAATTAATATTAAAGCTGTTTTGAAAGTTTGCACCTTTATCTCATCACAAAATGATCATGATCATCTTCATAACTATGTAAGATAGTTGAAGGTAAAGGTCGCAAATCCCCTCCTTGTGGAGCACTCGCCCTACACTTTTAGAAAGATCTAGCTTTTGAATACTATCTAAATTCTGGTAACATCAGCTTTAAAACCAGTACATGCAAACGAAATTATTTAAAACAGTCTATAGTTGATGCATTTTTACATCACGATCTAGTCCAGATAATTAAATTTTGTATTATCTATTCACAATCTAAACCAAACTTTTTATAATAACCATTTAGATCTTAAAGGATCATAGTGGCCTATCTAAACCCCTACTTATTTTTCAAAAATACTTTTTCTATAATAATAACTAAAAAAAAAGTTTATGTTCTCATAACTTTGAAGAAAGAATTCCCCTCGATAAAGTTAATACATTTGTTGTATACATTCTAAAAAAGATAATTTTGTAAATCATCAAATGCCAACCTTTTTAATTAATGGCGAGATTATTGTTTCCTCCCGCAAAGGCGCTAGGAAAAATTGTAACTTCCGTTCATGTTTATCACCAAATTTAAATACTGCTTGATAATTTTTTCCATTTTGCGACGAACTTTTTTTAAATGAAAACCAATCAAGGAGTTAGCTGAATTCTATATATATAGGGTAGAAAAATTTGGATATTGGTGTTGGAGTGACACTCATAAATCTGTCTACCTTTTGATTTATCAATGTTCAATAAGAATTGCTAGCTAATTCTATACAATTCAAATCTATTTCTACATCCTTTTAAGCATTTATTATCAAGTAGGTTGATAAAATATCTTTTTTTTTTCCTTTATGTATGTAGAAAATAAACATACTTAGCTTACAGAATAAGTAGGCCCTAAATCAAATGTGTTGAAATCCTATTTTTCTTTTACGAGATATTCAAGATAACCGAATGTAAATTGGGTATAGGATAATGAGAGGCTGCACTATTCACTTGATGATACCGACTTTGTATAATCGTTTAAAGAGGATTAAATCCCAAAATTTAATTCCATGCATGTGGGCCCTACATTATTCGTTATCATCAAATCTTACGATTAAAGGCGATATCAGTTTATCTAAAAGCCAGACGAGATATAACGAGACTACAATTCGTTGCCCGACAACAGCTTCCAAAATGGCGCCCGGCTTGGGCACAATGGCAGTTCCTGTATGTTTTGATGTATATCACTTTAAGCAAATCTATATATTACTTACACAGGGTTGAGCCTTAATTTGCACTTAACTATATAATCAACAATGTTCGTTTCAGTTAACCTTATCTTCTCATTCTCAAGACACCAAACTATCAAAATCTAGAGGTCTAGGCCTATATCTAGATCTAGATATTTTAGTCATCAAACAAAATCATATCTTAATCTTTCTAGATCTAGATTAGATCTAGACTCTAGACTCGGTCTAATAAGAAGATATGATTTAGATTTCTAGAAGATTTATTAGTTCTTTAGAGAATAGAATCTAAAAGCTGTAATCGAGATATAAAGCTAGATTCTAGATTAGAAGCAGAGTTACTGTATTAAAAGTTGATGTTCTGGAACCGGGACTTTCTAACTCTAGACCTAGATGCTGAACCATCTCATTTTCAAACCTAGTTAACAATACCTCCCAGTTCATTTATTCAGAGGAGATATTTTTTTTTAGTTATAATCACATTCACACATTTTTTTTCTTCAGTGCATCGAAATGTATTGATGTACTACACTTTTTAAGGACTTATAGATTTTACTGAGGTCCTTACTGAGTTGGATTCCCACGTGCAACTGTAAAGAAAAAGTCTTAGTTGATAAAATGAGATGCATTATTGAAAACAAATTCTAAATTTTAGATTGAAAATGATAGGGTTTTGATTTTTTCATTAATGTGTATGTAGTATATAATAATTATAAAAGTAGGTTTTTCCTTTTAGAGGGAAATAATGATTCTCTTTCTCAGCAGATTATGGCTATCCCAGGCCTCACTTTGAAAAAGAAACAGCCTCAACGCCACACATTGCTTCGTCGTCCCAGAGCTCCTAGAGTTCTTCCGCCTCTTGCAAATCAGGGTAGCACTATTGATGAAGAAGCAGAAGAGGGTGATCGATCAGGAAGTAAAAAGGATGGAGACAGAAGCTCTCTCATTAAAATGTTTGAGCGCAGCTTTGACATGGATGCTCTTCAAGGAGTGGTGGCTGAGTCTGACATACCAACAGACAGGGGAAGCATGGAACCAAGTTTGGCGTCACCACCCCCTCCATCGGAATCAGACGGCGTTGATAACTTAATTCACCGTTCTAGAAACAGCAGACTTCCAGTTCGAGTTGATGTTTTTCATACATTCACATCCCCTGGCAGTGGGGCTACTTTTATCAGTCGGGATGATATGAAGTATGTTCTGGATCCTTTGTACAGGGAACGTACTAGTCTAGGGACATATGTTGATGGAAAAAGTCTTGTGAAGCCCTTTAAACCAAGAGGCCCAGACCCTTTGCCACCACGAGCCCCAAAACAGAAACCTGAGTTCATGATGAGTTATGACTCAGATGAAGCAAGGTTTTACCAGCCACCTGCTTTCATGCTTGAACACTTTGTTTACAGACTTGCAGAACAAAGGAACTTGCCCGTTCCCAGAGTAAGGAAGGCTGTAATGTCAAAGCACAATGTAAAGAAACTGACTGACATGCTTGCAGATGAGCTCAATGATGGAGGCCAGGATAATGTTCATTTCATTGATATGGATCGTGAGTTTTAAGTCATGTAACCGTTAATTATTTTTTATAATTTTATATGACTGTAGTGCTGATAAAAAGGTTTATATAATGGAGAAAAATTAAGGGCATATATCTCCATGATATCACTTATCTCATAATGTAAACAAATGCCCTTTTTTAAATGTTCAAACGAATCTGTATATTTTCCTATGAATAGGAATTTCTTGATAACTAAATGTGTAAGTTTAATTTGAAAAATCCTTGCAACTATGTCCAAGATTTAAAACTGTGCAAAAAGAAAAAAGATGTACACAAATGTAACAATTGATGCAGAAACATATTTTTTTAAATAATAGCATTCATTCAATCTGTTGTAAGCTTTGGAAATTGCAGAGTTGTTGAAAAGCAGTTTCAAATTGTTTTAGAAACAGAAAATACCCAGAGTCTGTTCTCAAATAAAAAACAAAGAGGCTGTGCGCAATTGTTAGATGAAATGTTAAAATATCCCAATTTCACATATCTCAAATCTAGACCTGAGTTGCATGTTGAAATTTTCAGTTTAAAGAGGATTTCATATCGATAACTTCCTCTTTTTTCTTACTTCTTCAAAAGACTTTTTTAGTTGTCCTCAGCGACTACTGATATTTTTGTTCAATTTTCAGCACTAAAAAGCTGAGGAAAGAGCATTTATTCAATTAAACACAAAATTGAAAAACTTGATAAGCTGCAAACTGTTTTATTAAGTATTATAGAATAAAAAGATCAAATGCTGAACTCTTGGGCATAACAATATATATTTTGAAGGATTTGTAGTATACATGGGTGAAAGAAAAAAATAAAATAAATTATGGATAAACAAACACCCAACATTATCCTTTATGGCCAAAGTAGATTACATAAATCAAAATTCCATCGAGACGTTAATTGGCTTCATAAGTTAAGAAAACATGAAAAGCTATTATGTTTTCCCATATTTTTTTTCATGTTTTCATAACTGCTGAAGCCAATAGAGGGGAAACATGTAAATGAAATTTTTAATTATGTTATCCACTTCGTCCGTATAAGTTCAAGTTGGGTGATTGTTTGTACGTTAATTTATTTTATCAGGTATCAAATCTTTTAGAGACTGATTCATGTTCTCTCTTTGATATGACCATAATATTTTTGAAGTTATCTTCTTAGATGTTTTTCTAATGTGAAAGAAAAGTTGCCTGTCACACAAAACAAAAGTTGGGAGCACAAGGACTTATATAATTTGAACCATGAATAAGCCGAAATATATTGATATCAACGAATTTTCAAAATTCAAACTCAAGGAGTACAATCAAAATGACTTCTGCTATCCATTGCATACCATTAGGCATGTATGATAGCAAGCTACTCTTGTTACCAGTACTTGTATTACACAAAAGTCTGCAGACGTTATACCCGACTCTTTAAAAAACAACTGGAGGTAATCTTTAAAGTTCTTGTAGCCAAACTAAATAGTATTGATCCCAAGCTAGTTTTTAATAATACATCACATGTAGCCAACTGGGGATTACTGAAGGTATTTCTTTTTTTACCAATACTTTTTGTATTATATAGGTTGTAAGTGTTTTTCACCATTTCAATTGTCCTTTGCTTCCCCCTCTTTACCTTCTCAGCCTCTGGCATTCCTGTCAAGGAAAACCGCATCCCGCAACGACAGCTCTTGTATGAGATGGCAGCCATGATAAAGCAGCATGTGAGAGAGGTTATGGGCACTCAGGTGTGCTCAGTGATCAGACCCATGCCAAAATACAGCCCAGCCTACACAGCAGGATCTCAACCACACACAGAGATTATCTTATATGAGGATGACTCAGCAGAGAGAGCCAGTGCTGCCACAAGAGAAAAGCAGTAAGTGAAAAAGTTATCCCTTCTATTGGTTTTTCGAAATTTGAACCAAGAAAGGTCTGAAATATTGCTGTAAATATTTAGCCTCGAAAGGAAACTTGATTTTTTTCCAAAACTTTTTCAGCTTTTTCTTTTAATTTTTATCTTTGTTTATTCTTATTGTGGGCAGAAAAGGCCTTCCAATCATAATCCTAATAATATCTTCCAAGGTAAATGGGTAATTTTAAGAAAGTTTTTCAAGTCTGCTCATTTTTACAGGGAAACTGAAACACCTGGTAGAGATGCAGTTGTGCACTCAGCTCGTTCACGCTATTTCCAGGGCTCAGGTCGCAGCAGATCTCCTTTCAGTAAGTTCAAATCAATTGTTGAGAATGCGTTATTTTCAATATTAATTCAGTGACAGGTTTAGTTTTTATTATCATATTTCTAAGAACATTAAACAATGTTAAAAAAGATATATCCTCAAAAAGTTTACCTGATTTATTTCCCAAATTATTTTTTAACTTTCCAAGAGCTGTCATTTAAATATATATATTTATTTTTTTTTTTTACTCTTTTACTTAATTTCAATAATTTTGTTTGCTGATTCTTGAATCTTGTTATGTCTTCAGCGGCACCAGAAGATGGCACTATCTCTCCCTCTGAGCTAGCTATACTTGATTCCTTGATCGCAGGAGGAACAGCTCTGAGTCTTAAGGTAAACAATTATTGGCAATTCACGTAGCATGCAGTCTGTAAGGTACACAATTTATTATGCCTCATCCTTAAGCCCAGCTTATTCTTGTTTCTTGTATAACTTTAAGCCAAGCAATGAAACTGTCTATACCATAAAGTTTCACACCCTGCAAGGCTGTGTTGGCTTGTCTCCAAAAATTATTAATTGAGAAGCATATGATCAAAGATTAGTCTTAGAGAGATATTATAAGAAGGCACTACCATTATATTAAGCTGGGTTAAAAGTACTTTAAAAAATCAGCTTGCAGAAATTCTCAGATAAAAAACTTTATTTTTGTGATTTCAAAGATTTCTGTTAATGTTCTCATGATTTAGGCACACTTCATCAGTGAACTGCCAGATTTTTCACCGCTGCTGAAGACGCTGACCTACCTCAACCTGAGCTTTAACAACTTTACGGTAACACAAACCTTCCTGCTTCCTATTTTGTTTTTTCTCCTTGCTTACCTCATTCTCTGTCGACTTTTTTTTTAACATTGCTATCTCTTTTTGACAATGTTTTTTTTTACTTGTTCTCAGTTTATCTATCTAGGTCTTTCCCTTTCTAATCCTCATCCCCTTTCTCCTCTCATATACCTCTCTTTCTTTCTCTCTCTCCATCAGTCTAATTAGTATTCTATTCCCCTCTTTTTTTTTTCTTTACACATAATTGAGCTGTGAATCAAACACTCACAGCTGTTGAAGGGTTTTTCTTTAAAAAATAAAAAATTGTTTTTATGAAACATTTACTTATTTAGTTTAAATACTTTTTTTTTTTCTTTTGGTCTGAGTTTCATAAATTCAAATGTTTGCATGATCATATAATAATAATTAACATATAGTTTCTGGTTATTTGTAATTTTACGAGTATTTTTTTTGCTTTAATTTTTTTTATGTTTAAGTTTAAGTGTCTTAAAATTGGCAATCTCAGTGTAAATTGAAAAATATCCCTAACTCTTCATTTGTATTCTTCTAAAGACATTTCTTTTTGTGGTCGTTGAAGAAGAGACTTTGCAAACGAGGACAGGCAGAATGGTTCAGTTTTATCATTTTTTTTTAATAAAATTTTGACTTTATTTCAGACTTTTCCTTTAGAAGTTCTGAATTTAAGCAATTTAGAGACGTTGAAATTGAGAAACAACCCTATGGTGGAAATCCCTTCGGACATAACAAGGCTGCAGAAGCTTCGAGTTTTCATTGTTTCCTTCTGTCTCATCACAGCTCTCCCTCTGTCGTCAGTATTTATTTTTAACTGCTCTTTTCTTTTGATAAATTTGCATTTAGAAAAAATCTGTTGTCAACTGTAAGAAAACAAAGTGCAAAACGAATAAAGCATATGACAATAGGGAAACTTAATCAGAAAATAAAAGTGACAGCTAGTTTGCTTTTTTTTTATAAAACATTATATTGGGAGGATGTATGGAAACATAATTGCCTATGTTGAAACAATACAAGAAGTTGAAACGATTTGTAGAAATATTTCTGTTTAGTGAAGTTTTAAAACATTAGTAATCTTTGTGTGAAAATATAAAGATGTGTTAAAGATGTTTTGAAAGTCTTTTGTACTCTTGTATATTTTTAAATCATTGAAACATTCTTCTACCCTACCTTAAAATCAAGTGGTTAGAAACTTTTTTTTTCCAAAGAAATGAAACAAAGAGTTTGTTTTTAATCTATGCAGTTGGATAGGAGTCATGTTATAGAACTTTTTTTTTCATCTAGGATTGTCAAGAGAGTTTAGTAAGTGAAAAATTTTGCTTTATTTTACAGACTGTTTGAACTACCTTGTCTGGAAGATCTAAGTGTAGCATACAATCGTCTCACTTTTCTGCCAGCTGAAATATCAAGACTAAAGTAAGTCTATTCATATGACCAACAAAAGTAGAAGTGAAGGGCACAAAAAGGAATATGGCCTTGATTTATAATTTAACAAACTTTTCATTCATTACTCAAGTTCTCATAGTTATTTTGAAATCAGCTTAAAGTGCCAGAAAAGATAATAGCCTCGTTTTGCGCACAGAGTTATGTACAGAAAGCATGAGTCATAACGTAACTAACACGTGGTTTCCATAGTGATGACGTTTGCAAATCGGCTTGCTTTGATTACATCAAAAGCCACAAGCGAGCGTAAGGCCTGGTCAGTTTGGTCAACTGTCAAAACTGCTGCTGGTAAAACTGTCTCGGATTATGTGATCGTTATGTAATGTAACTATGTGCATGCAGTGAAAACACAGTCTACACAGCACGCTTGCACCTGGTACAGGCTAGTACTGAGTACTGGTAGCATTAAAGCTTTAATGCATCGCTGGCAGTTTTCATGTAATCCTTACATGTCAGTTAAGTTCTTGGTTGAGGGCTAGTATGTTTGAGAAAAGCGATTATGCTACATACGGCCAGGTGGGGAGAGTTTATGCAAATGACGTCGGTCAGTCTAAAAATATAACATTAGTGTAGCTAAGGGCCTGTTAGCCTTTCCTGCAAAACCTAAGAAACTATTTCAGATGACCATACTGAGAGAGAAAAAAAGCAGGTCTATAAACTTGTTTAGTGCAAAATCTGAACAGGAAAATATTTTTTACCATCTTAAAGAATAAGAGTTTCCTAAGAACTATTTGAAAAAAATCTTAAAATTGTTTATTTTGTCTATGTCTTAAGAATTAATATTACTTTCATTGGGATTTGATTTTAAAGACAACCAAGGTGACCTAGGTAATGCAGTTTTACTTACCCTCTCTTTTTCATATTTCAATTTTTGTGGGTCTTTTTCTCAGTTGTGAAACCAGTGTGCTTAAGATTTGTTTAAAAGTTTAACTGTTAAATACCATACAAAGGCAATCTAATATATATATATATATATATATATATATATATATATATATATATATATATATATATATATATATATATATATATATATATATATATATATATATATATATATACATACACATATAAATGCAGGTGTGGTCATAATTTAGAAAAGCAATTAATCTCCAGTTTTCTGTCAAATCACTTTTTATCCTGTGGCAGATCTCTGCAAGTATTAGACTTGGAGGGAAATCAGATTCCTGCTCTTCCAGCCAAATGCTTGGACATGATCTCTTTGTCTCATGTCAATGTCCGAAACAATTTCATGCATCCCCTGTTTTGGAAAGAAAATACTCACAATAAACCTCAGGTTTGTTTTTAGAAATTATTTTGCTTACTTTGTGTGTATCAAAGATGGTATATGCAGCTTATCAGTTGGTGCTTGGAATTGATGTCAAACCAAGACGCTGAGCCCTGATTGCAACTATTGCATATTCTGTGGAGTTCAGACTTAACAAGAGTAACTGGTGTCTTTAACCCATTAAACCAAAAGTTCAAGGGAACTGATTCTTCAGCTTCAGAAATGGATTAAAGTTCAACAAGACTAACATTCTAAGAATTTTAATGCCAAGTAAGCACTTACTTTTATATTATTCCTTCAAAATGGATTTGAATGGTGATCATTTATATGAAAGAGAGTTATGATATATGGGTCAACTCAGACCAGGAATTATAACATCACTGCTCCCTCAGAGTATACTTTACGTCTAAAACAACCCAAAAAAATGTGTGTGATGGTCAAAACATATTTGTAAGTTCTTAATTTAAAAAAAATCATGTTGTTTTCTGAAACATTGTTTTGCAAATCTTAAACTAGTATTATCTATGTTTAAAAAGATGAAACAAAAATGGCTTGTAGGAAAGAGTCTGTGCCGAGTGATGCTCAAGTAATTTTGTTTTGAGTAACTTATCGTTGTTTATCATAGGGCATAACTCTTGTTGAAACTAAATTTTGTAAAACCAAATTTTCTATCTGTCTATCTGTAAATTTCACTAATTAAATTTTTACTTTTATTGTTATGGAGATAAGGAAATAACGCATAACATGAAAATGCTGTCTCAACATTAAGAGACTGCCTAAGTTCTCTCATAGTTTTGTATAAAGATGGGGAAATATGTCTTATCTTCATCGTCTTCTTTACAGTGGGCATTCATATATCTTTGAATGTTTAAATTAATATGTGCCGCTAGCGCGCTATTTTCGTCATTCCAAAAAGATGGCATGAAAATGTAAGCAAGGTTCAAAACAGTCATGCATAATTTTAAACAATTCTCTGGCAGAATATAAAAGAAGAAAAACAATCTTTCATAAAACTTTGGTAAAAAAGATGTAACTGTATGAAGAATCCATAGTTTGTTAGTTGTAGCTGCTTATTGACTGAGAATAATTTGCTCATACCTCACCAGCATTTGTTGGACTTGTGTTGTGTTGCTGTGTGCAAAGCTGGGCTTGAGAGCAGTACTTTTCTCAACTCTGAGTGTACTTCTGCTTTGACCAGGTAGGGAGAATACATTTTCCTAATCATAGGAAGATTCTGGCTTTTATACAGCCCAAAAATTACCTCACACTCATATTGATGAGAATCAAAATTTATCCTCTGTAGGTTTCAAAGAAATAGTTTACATAATTATGGCATGGCCAAGTTGTTTATTTATGTGAAAAGCATAAGAGAAAGTAACCAAAAGTTTTGACGACGATTTGAAAAGACTTTTACATCAAAGTGATTGCATACAATCTTGTCAGATTATTTGGATGCTGCATGTGGTTATCAAAGGCAATATCATCGTAGCAATCTCTTTTCTGCTTTAATTTTATTTTTGTTCATGAAACTTTAAGTCATGAATTGAAATTTGTTCAGAAATCCTACCAAACAAACCACTCACAACTCAAAAAATGTAGTATATAACTTAAGATGATATTAAATTGATGCTTTTCAGTGAGGATACTTCCTTGTGGGTGAGATAGTCTGGTAGTCAAGCTATATTTTGTTTAGTGCACAAGTTTAATTTTAAACATTTGGATAATATAAAGAATTCTCTACTATTAAGTGAAGATCTCTCTCTCTCTCAAATGCCCTGTCTGGAACAGACATCGGCGATCATGATTCTCCACCTGTCCCTATCTTCCGTCATCTGCAGTAAGGCTATGTTGTCTTTGTTATTTCCTGTCACAAAAGAGCTCAAGCTATCAAGAAATGTAATCCTTTGTCTACCTCTGCTTCTTGTACCTTCTATATTGCCTGTAAGAGATAAAAATTCCAGTCCCTTATGGCGACATATGTGTCCTAAAAATTTCAGTTGCCTTTTCCTTATTGTGATAAGATCTAAATTAAAAAATTTAGTGAGAGAAACTGCCGCATGGTACAATAGCTCATAGAGGGGGACACGATTTGCCTTGAATTACAAATTTATTGTTAGTTGATATATCAAGGAACAGTCAAGTATAAGGAGGTCAAACATGGATCCCTCAAAATCACGAGTTCCTTCATTTTTTTCCTTATTATTTCTACCTTTTCTTCAAAGCAGTAGAGATTTAGAACATGTAGTCATGTACTCTTTGAAAAATCTGCCTTCAACTAGACAAAAAAACAATTGGCTTCATAAAAAGTTGGTCTGACTATGGCTTTAAACACAGCTGTTGTTGTTATTCTTTACATAACACTCTGCCCCTCAATGTCCTGTTCTGAATAGCCAAAATTTTTCTACAGACACAATTACCTTTGATCCCAGATTTTTAGCCAGAGTGACACACCTCACCCCTCCCATTGTACTTTAAAATCTAATGCATATGGCGTCAGATGTCTCTCTTTGTCTAGTTTAGACTTTAGAATGACTGATTATAAGCAAATACTGCTATTCCCACCTGTGCGAAACATAGGCACAGATGACAGGTAAACCTATATGGGCCTATCTCTTGCTGAAGTATTCAGGTTCTGGATTGTAGGCAAAAACAGCTGTGGAGTGTTAGATCTCCATATTGATCGTTAAGATTACTCATCAGATAGAGCTTTTGACTGACAAGAGGGAGGTTTGGACACACTCTTGGTTCAAGATTATGTGGGATCAAGTGATGGTTCATTCATTATCAGCTTTGACTTTGATAGGACTTACACCTGGAGCCTGTCATAGAAGAGGGAGTAAATGAGGAATAACATTAGCAAGAGAAGTAGAATATATCAGGAACCTAGAAAAGAAATAGGTATGGAGAGAGAGTTGATATGAGCATGGACAAGAAATTGTAGGAGGTGGATATCTGGTCAAGGAGGAGTAATGAAATAGGAGAGATAACATTTGTTAGGATGGAAAGAAGGGGGAAGGACCAGATCAGGTCAAGGAAAGAGGAAGTAGGAATTGAATATCATTTGGAGGACAGTGATTGTCTTGTGGAGAAGAGATAAAGAGAATGGCAGTTACAAGGAAAGGGCAAGGATTGGGGTAAGGGTAGTGATGAGACAAGCATGAGTAATGCCAAATCTTTCTAAAGGAAATGAAAGATTTTATGAAAATTTTGAATGCTCTAACGAAACAAAGAAACCAAAGTGAAAAAAAAAAGAAAGATCATTTTTGAATTTTTTTTTCTTCCTTTTTGTTTCATGCATTTTTCTAGTTTCCTTAATGGTTGCAAAAAATAAGAGAAATTATCAATTTTATAGCAATTTAATATGGATATTGTTCTTGATTATTTAAACACGTCTTTCTGAAAAATATCAAAATGCTCCTTAAACTTCTAAGAATCTGTGTTTAACAGTGAGTTCTTTGTGGTGATGAGTTTGTGTCCTGTTATGATTAATTTTGCGCTTTTTGTCAATTAACTCTGAAAGGCTTGAAGCTTACTTAAAATACGAGCCTTAGCAAAAAAATCTTTCTCTTAAAATAAAAAAACTAAGCATTTACCCTAGTTTGAAACTGAAGAAAAAAATTAGAATTTTGAATGTGCATTTTAGAAATACCTTGAATTCATTTTGTTGCAAATCACTTCTCTTCATTATATGACCACTAGTTTTGGTTCTTGGCAAACCAGCACTATTCAAAGTCACCATCTCACTACTAATCCACCCCTTTCCTTACCCCATCACCCCTACCCCTGCCCCATTCCTACTTTTTTCTTCATAGGCGAGAGCAGTGTGATATCTGTGAGGGACCTTTGTTTGGCCCTGGCCTGAGGATCATTCGACCAGTGCCCATATTGTTTAATGTCAAGAACATGCCACTGGTGTTCCGAGCTTGCACTCTAGACTGCATGGCTAGTTTTAAGAAGATGGGTCCGGAGACTCTAAGAGCTTTATTGTATGGACAATAGCTAGAGAAAGAGTATAAAGAAGGAAGCAAGTGTTGAAAGGCCCCCATCTTCAAAAGGGATTAGTAAGCTGAACATAAGAATTAGGAAACAAAATCGTTTTTAGCAGGATAACGGTGCTGAGAAGGAGTGACTGGTTAAAAATTGGGATTTGTAATTGCTACTGCTGATAAAATGCTACAATAAGAACATGCTAGAATTACTTGTTTTGTTTTAATTAAACTTAAAAATGATAAGGAAGTGCAGTGCTCTTATGGTTAAAGTGAAAAAAAAATTCCATTTGAAACTATGAGAAATTTTTATGAGCTTGCCAGAAAACTGAAAACTATCAGGGTCAATACTTTTTTTTCGTTCAAATTAAATAAAAGGAAATACTATGTCTTTAAGGATTGATATCATATTCATCTTCTAACTGCAATAAAGTCAACAGGAACATTCATGTCCATATAGTTCAGATACCTAAGATAGGAAAAGAAAATGGGGGAAAAGCAATCCTTATTGAAGTAAGGAAGAACTCAAACTGATCCACCTACTTTGTTCATAGTTTTGTCCTTTTTCATCCATCCATATTTGGAAAAGTTTTGAAATTTGTTAACTTCTAAGGTTTTCAGTCGCTTCAAAATAATTTCTCCCAATATTATGTATGCAATCTGATTCTATACCCTCTAGATCAGATATGTTAAATATATAAAAAGAACTTTGATCAATCAAAGAGGGAGTTTTTGTTTTCTCCTGAGACTTGTAGAATAGAGATCAATCTACATGTTGCAATAGATTGTGACAGGAAAAGTTCTTGCATGGTTAATTCTTATATATTGTTTTGATAGAGTAAAAGAGGAAAAAAAATTGATGCCTGAAAGATAATTCACCTTAAAGCAGCTAAGTACTTGTTATACTTATTTTTGTACAAGACTGATAAAGCATTGTACAAGTTGAAGAGAATCTAATCTTTAACTGTGTAAAGCTGTGAGTAATACAATTAACTTTTCTAGGAAACTTTGCTAGGACAAAAAAATTAACCATACCTTGCAGGTAATGGATTCTTTTGTTTGGACAAGCTTTGCTATATTTCACTTTGTCTAACCTGGAAATAGAGAATGATTTTGATAAAGGTATAATTGTTTGTGACCTTTTGAATATGGAAAACAAGAGGCTTTTTTTTTATTACACAAAACCATTAATTGCTTGCAAGCAATCTTCAATAGACTCCCCCAGAAATGGAAAATTATATGTCATGTTACTAATCATGTTTGAAAAAATAAAAAGGGTTTTTAACTCATTTTATATAAAAAAAAATCATGTATTGTTCCTTTTTCATGTAGTAAAACTTAATTATTATAAATTGAAAAATAACAAAGTTTTCCAAAAAAAAACAGTCTGAATGACTTCTCTCCACCATAAAAAAATATGTCTTTAAAAAGAGAAGATAAGGTATGGTAATAAATGACTTGATTTCTTTATGCATATTTTGTTTCAAGTATTCATGAGTCCATCCCGGCCATGCTGATTAAGGTTACAGACATTAGAGAAAAGCATCAAGTCATAGAACCATATCATTCATTTAAATGTTGAAATTATTGAAAAATGTGTACATAGCAATAGCTTCTTCCACTGGATACTTATTTGATGAATTGTTCAAGACAGAAATGATGTGATTAGCAGAGCTTTCGCAGAATTTTTTTTTGTTTTTCTTGTGTGATTTAAAAAAGTGTTTGCTATAATTGACTTTTATGTGAGATTCCCTCTTGTCAAAATAAATCTGTTTTGTAAAGACTAAGCTTGTCTCCATGCATTTTGTTTACTGTTGTCATTCTATGGTATCAGTCCTTACTCTCTTGCTTTGATGTTCAGTTCAGTGTCTTGATATTCAACATGGCCGCGATCACTGGAACAAAAATAATTTATGATATTGTTGAGTTTATGCAGTCCTTTAAGTTTTGTCATATCACAATATGCTGTGTTCATTCTTGCACTTTTGCATCACTTTCACCCTCAGCTGATTTCCTGCTATTACTTTTTTTTTCTGCTTATGGAAGACATGTTTGTTTCAAGTGTCAAAATTGAGCTTGAATAATGTGTCTAAGTTAAAAAAAAAACACAATTAAGGGATTTATTTTAACATATTCTTTTATGCATTGCAGACTTTCTTCTTGTCATTGTTATCATTGCTGTTTTTTTTTTCTATTTTTTTTTTTGCTCCAATCATAAGACAAGAAGAATGGAGATATCCTATGACTCTATGACCTTACTCATCTTTTGCTGCATTGTTTTTCAATCTTTACTCTATTGAAAAGTGATTGTTGGCTTATCAATTATCAACTTCATAAATTTAAGCTCATTTGCTTTGTTTTTATTTTGCTTTCTTTGTTTCTCTCGGCATTTAAAAAAATAAGAGACCTTGTTTTTTTAGTAGGCGATTAGAACAAGACATTATACTTCATAGAGATTGCACTCTGAGGCTGTAACTGAACATATTTTTTCTTTTATTTTGTTCCATGAGATCTTTTCTTTTGGCCTACACTTTCAATATCCATACTATGTGCTTTTTAGTTGTTTTTTATTGTTTTCAAAATTATTGTTTAAAGCTAAAGTTAATCAAATTGTGTTTGTTTTACTTATTGGGAAATATGTTCATAGTATTGAAAAAAATTTTGCTCATTTCAATGTGGATATTCTTGCTGTTCAAAGACTTTATTAATAATACATTGTGTTTCTTTTCGATTTTATAGCTAGAAGTAAACTGCTATTACTTATACTACCACACTTTTGGCTTTCGATTTTTCAAATAAGTAGTTTAAAGCTTATATAAAGTGAAAAAGATGTGCTGTTTTGTTCTCCTCTTTTAAAACTAATATGAAGTCATATTTACAGCCATGACACTTCTCAACATGCGCGCATTACTCGGCGACTCTTAGTCATCAGAGGTGAGGGACGACGTCTTGTCACTCCTCTGGGAGCATAAATCTTATTACCTTTTCAAACAGCTATTTATGCTAAAGTTACCAAATCATATCCGGGCCTCTCTAGCAAGCTCGACATGCACATAATTACCGGGCAGCCATTGAACATCTCTCTGATTCCACTTTTCACGAACGCCCAGTTGTAGCTGTCTGTAATGATATTGAACACATTGGGTCAACCTCTTGATTCTATTGTCGATTGTATTCATAGGCCACGAAACAGTTATCTAAACTATCAAAACTTTACGAAGATCCTTCACGATTTCTAGGTCATCGCGTATCAGTCAGTAAATTCCATAGAATCACCTGAAGAAGCACCCAAAGCCTGCTTGCAAGCAACCAGCTGGTTTGAAGAATTTTCCTGGGTTTTCTTGCGCTTTGTAACTGTACCCAAACAGGACCTCAAGACCCAATTAGCAGATTATGTCTATGGAGAACCTCTTCAGCCTCCCTCTCAGGGCCCTTCCCGGGTGAAAGCCCATGGTCACAAAACTTTCCTTGCCACGTTAGGTAGGCAAAGAAAAACTCTCAATAGACTGCCTCAAACCAGCCCATGTAGATTTGACTAACCTCGTGTCTGTAGATTTTCACTACACCTTGGGATACCCCGTCTTATCTTCAGCTCTGGAAAAGCGACCAGGTCGTCAGCCACTGCTGTCATTAACGTTGAATCGCAAAACATGTAAACATCAAGTTCGGGACGGACTTTGAAACTATCCCTTCGGTATCTATGACTATGACGATTGTAGCGACCAATTAATTATCTGAAGCACTGAATTTAACTCATTTTTAAAGACAGTGACGGTACGATGGGTAAAATTAAGACTAACACACTTTTGGCCTTCGGTTTAAGAGTTCAGCATTTGAAGATCAACAAACTTAGAAAAGTGTCGTACTTTTCGTCTGTATTAAAACTAAGTAAACTTCCTATTGACGGCCGTAATGGATAATTTCGGATGAGTAACTTAAACGATTATTGAGTGTAAAGTAAAATAGAAAACCACCTTCTACTGTATAAGAAAATTCCTTATACAACCTAAAATCGCCGAGGGCTGAGCCACTCATTTACTGTGACATTTATTGGAAGCTTAGCCCAGCCTGTCTGTGATAATAAAGAAGGTAAAAAAGAAAAAAAAAACACATGATCCAATCCTATCTTAAACAACTCTCAATTACTGGTTCTACACATGTATTTATTATAGCATATAATAGTAAAGATCTTAGACAATCCTGCTCTATTTAAGCGTCTCGTGATGTAAGTAAAACCCAATCCTTGTTGCAACAACTGAAGCAGCTAAGAGGGATGACAGCACTGCCCGATCCCTGTGTTCTAAGATTGTTCAGAATCAGCCAAAGTATCATAGATTTAAATTATTCACGGCCTCTCCTCAAAGCATTAGCTCACTATGTGAAAAAGTTATTTACCATGCATTATGTAATGAAGTTGATAGATGAATCAACCTAATCAGGCAAATATTTGGTGATTGCAGCGGCTGCCAGGCGTAGAACAAATTGCAAGCTTGTCACAACTTATTTTATGTGCAAGATCAGGCTATAGAACTTGAAGTAGCAATCAGTGGAAAAAGTCATTTGAAAAAAAATGGAGGACATAAGAGGGGATATTAAATAATTAATGCTGTCCCTACAACACCTAATATAGATATTTTTCTTGTGAAGGCTTTCTTGTTCATTTAAAAGTATTCAGAAATTTCCGAATACAGAAAAAATAGGAGAAAACAAACTTATTTTCCATAACAACAAAATTACGGGGTATATCTAAATTTAATACTCCATAGTTTCATTAATTTTTTTTTTTTTTTTGAATGGAGCATTAGATTAGTTATCAAAAAAAGTATAGGTATGTTTTAAAAAAATTAAATATGACAGCTTCCACAATTTGGTTTCCATTGTCTTTGTTTCTCAAGTCCAGCTGTTGTGCAATGGCAGTTTGAAAAGGTGTAACCTCGTGACTTTTCATCCTGCATGCAATTTATACCATTTGCTTTTTTTAGGCTGTTTTTGCGATATTGAGTTTATTTAATCACAGTAATGAAGTAATGTCTGGTGGGAAGTGTTTCGTTATCGCCCACTTATAATTGAGCAGCCTGGTCGTAATCGATTTAAGCGGCTTTATGTCAGAAGATGGGGCACAGTCGCCAGACAAGTTCGACCTGTCCACTAAAAAGACAAGGCCTAAAGATTTCGGTAAGTATCCTTTGAATTTCAGACGCAATATTCAGAAAGGTTTAGTGTCGACGGACTTTTTAATGGCGTTTCTAGTTTTTGAGATTAAAGATTAAAATTACTATTTTTTCTTTAAAGTAAAGTTTAATTTCATCTTACTGCTTTGTAAAAGTCTAATTTGTAAACATATAATTATGGTTCTATATTTTATTTTTACCGGAAAAAAATAACAAAAGCTTAAATTATAAATTCATGATTGAAAAACAAATTTGTTTAAGAACTCTACTTTTATTTATTACTTACACCAAATGCAATTGCTTCACAAAGTTATTGCTTTAAAATACATGCAACAATGAATTTCAGAATTACATGAGGATGGGATACGTTTGAATTCTTAACGTCCAACGGAAAGTGCTTTCTATTTGCCAACTTCAATGCTTTACGTATTTATTATAATTTTTTTGTCATTTAATGTTCTACTTCCCTTTTTAATAAAACGTATTGGAGCTCTTTTAGGCATTTTAACCAGTGAAATATTTTGTTACCTTTCTACATTAGAGATATATACTTTTGATAGAAAATAACTAAATTAAGACATTCACAAAAACGGATAATTTTTTTAAAAATGTTATTGCCCTAATTTTCATTTATAAAACTGATTACCTTGGCACGCCCGATGGTGCAGTGCGTAGGCTTTTGCTCGACAATAAACAAGATTTCTTTGGAAACTTACGAGACTAAGGAGAAAAAAAATCCACCATAAACTGGCTACCTTCTGAAGTGCTTTTAATTTCCGCCGAGCCCTTTAAATGTTATGTTATGTCACAAAAAATCATAGATCACTTTAGGCAATACTATAATTTCTTTTCAAAATTACATATAGTATTAACGTATCTCTCCACAAGTTTTATTTATTTATTTTTTTATTTCTTTTATGAAAATGCACACAATTGTAAGAATTATTTTAGCTCGTATAAATTGAGTAATAATGGATTTTTTTAAAATTATTTAGTGTTCTTTATCGAGTACCTAAGCTTAATTCATGAAAATTGTTTAAACTCTATCCAAAGTTGCTTGTTTTTCTATGTTTTACCCATTATGGTGTGGAATATTGATCTCTGCTGCACTGTAGATAGAGCTTCATTTGCATTAAATTCTTGATCCTGTTTCTTTGAGTTCTAGTATAACTTATACCAATGTGGATTACTAGACTGACTTTTCCGTTCATTTTATGTGCATGCACTTTCTTGATACTTTATGCTTGCTGCTGCTGTACCTACCTAAACATATTTTTTTATTTTCTCAAGGCTCTCTCATAGGAACATAATTATTTTCTGAGCTAGGAATTTGAATTCAGCTCGATCTTTTATTCCGTTATGGCTTTTTTATGTAAAAATAAGGCTTTTGTTATGTAAAGCTTTGATATGAGGAATGTTTTGTGATGATGATTTTATATCTTTAGTGATAAATTTCTTTGGGCCCACCTTACATCTTCGAAAAATCGGCTCCAGAACTCGTTAAAGGTTTGTCTTATCTTCAACCAGGAGTACCGCGTCATCACAATTATTGACACAGTTTTATTACGTCAACTACTGGACACTCCTTGAAAATCGCTCTTATAATGTTGTCTTTTTGATAATTATCAGCTGTAAAAAAACACCTCTTTTCCAGTATAAACTTTTTAGAAATTATTACTCTATAATGGATTACACTTTGTAAATTTCGTAAGACAGCTTTCAGTTTTTGATTTGGGTTCGAAGTTAAATATTTCCAGATTTGATGATATCGCTTTTTTATTTACGCTGTCACAGTGCTTCTTAATAATTATAGTCTAATGAATAACCAGCTCTTCAATATTTTACCCATCCACTTATCGTTTAACGTCAACTA
>JAWDGP010001827.1:425000-482500 GCA_033675545.1 Elysia crispata
AAAAATTAATATAGTTATATTACTTTAAGCGCGACTTTTCTTTCACCTAAATTCATAAAGCCAAAATAATGGCAAAGTATTCAGGTTCAAAACAGAGACTGGTATTTTGGCAAACACCGGCGAATAAAATATGTTAATTATGTATGACTAAATTTCTAACATGTTTATATTATGATGAAAAAAAAAATATGCGATTCTCACATTGTCTGAGACTTTGTCCCAGCAAGAAGAAAGGTGTGGGTGAGTGCCAAGCATCGCCACAACATAAAATTAATGTAATCTGTGGAAACACCTTCTCAAAGATCTTTGTGAATTGTACGTGAATTCATGAAATAGTGATTTTCCACGCCTTTTCAACTTCGCAGTTTTATTCCAAGCTAAAATACTTTTATAGTGGACTCAGCTCTACATTGAGTTCTTTCGTAGGTTCCACAGCATTTTAAGGAAGGCGTGGGGAAAGCTGTGATAGAAAGATTAAATTTTCTGTGGTGCCTTCGCTCTCTTTTAAGCGTATTCTTCATCATAAATGTCCTAGGCCTCTTTTGTATTAAACTCTTCTCAAAGTCTTTTCTCATGAAGACAATCCTAGTATTCAGTTGTTTTCTTTTTAATAAAATGTGAGGCGGCCTGCAATTTTCAGGAGCACCAGTTTAGACAAATCATGATTTCTATATTTTTTTTTAACCCCAACCAATTCCCTGCATAAAACAGTTGAATTTTTTTTATAATATATTAGTATTTGGCTGAGATATTCCCCAAAACTTAACACAAGGCTGGGGAATGAGAAGCAGAAAAACGTGTTTGAAGATAGGGAAAGAGTTCATGCAGGGTTGCAGTTACCTTCACAAAAACACCATAAGGCATATTTAAAGTTTCTTTTGGGTTTTAACACTTTTTGCAAATTTGACACGATAGAAAAATGGTTGATAGTTTATAAGAAGCTAAAAAGTAGAAAACCTTGAAAAATTTATTTTTTTATGCTTGAAGCCCAATAGCTCAAAACAGTAATTTCCGACATGAGCCTGAAAATCCCAGGCAGTATCACAAATGTTCTTTAATAACTGTTGACCATCAACTTTGATTAAAAGCGAGGTTGAAACTTCTGGCATATGAATAGATCATCATAACCTAAACTGCTTCACAGAATTAGAATAATTTAACTTCGCTAAGTGTAATGTGGACGGAAAAGTTTTAAAACACAAGAATGGATTATTTTAGCTACTACAGTCTTCAAGAAGACACATTGTAAGCCTAAATTTAAAAACATTAACTTTGCTTAAACTGATCTCTACATTCAGGTAGATAAACTTCCTACTTGTGCTTGGTACTTGACTGTGGTTGTTGATTTTTTACTGGCTTTTGCCACTTCACTCGTGACTTGTTAATAGGATTTGTCTATATTATTTACATTGGTATTGTCTTTATTCATGTTATTGCCCCTTTTGCTGCACCGTGTTTAAGCAAGTTTGCTTTTTAAGAACTCAGCAACTAATACTAAAAACTTTTTTTATTTTCAGCATCGAAAGAAACGCTTAAATGTGATAGCCTTTTCTCTCCATTTTCAAATCACTGGTCTCTTCTGTTTGATCAAAGTAAATGCACTCTCCTCATTTTAGCTACTACTACAATCAGTCAAATCAACCTTACTCTTTCAGCGTGCAAAGTGGAGTCTCCTTTTTGTATCTATTTTGTCATTTAGATAAGTGTTCTCTCCTCCTGTTTTTCATTCTCAAGTAAACAGATTTTCCTTCTAGAACCTGCTTTTCATTCTCAGGTTAATGGATTGCCCTTCTAGCCCTTCTGGCTTTCATTTTCAGGTGAGCGGAATCTCTTTCTAATATCTGCTTTTCATTTTCAGGTAAATTGATTCCACTTCTTATGCTTGCCTTTGTTTCCGGGTAGATGGAGTCTCGTGTGGTCATTACTTCATTATCTAGTGTATGAATTGTTCTTCCAAAGCTGTATTAATTTATAATGTCTGCTTTTGCCCTTTGCTAGATGAATCCTTTTCTTTTGCCTGTCTATATTCTCAGGTATTCGGAGCTTCCTTTAAAATCTGCTCATCCTAGAGCTATATTCCTTTTCGAGTAGATGAGCTATGCAAACGACAAAGTCTTTTTATTTTTAATTTAAGGGTTTAGAGCAAGATGTATACGCCATTTGGGTAGTTTTTAGCTTACCCGCTGAAACTCTTAGTTATTTCCTTCACAAATGTAGGTAAAATATTTTGTGAATAAGTAGTACTGG
Organism: Elysia crispata; assembly: GCA_033675545.1. Lineage (NCBI taxonomy): Eukaryota > Metazoa > Mollusca > Gastropoda > Plakobranchidae > Elysia > Elysia crispata. The sequence goes on from JAWDGP010001827.1 coordinate 427,248, forward strand.
CCACCATTTTACCAAGGGGTGGGCTTTGACTTAAACATTCATTAGGAGGCAGTTTGCAAAGCTGGGCCGGCTCTGCTGTCACAAAACCCTTAATCGACACTTAGGCACTTCTTACACTAGCCCTTCAGATATAATCCGAAACTCTTTTACTATGGAAAGTTTGGTCTCAGCTTTGCATATACTGACAGAATTGTTTTCCTTCCTGCGTCTAGCTGGTGTGGCATAGCACCGAGAAAGTCGGCTGCTATTCCCACCGCTGTCCCTACCTGGGTGGAACTACTGCAAGAAATGCCTGGTACTTTGTCTGCTTCTACACCCCCATGGGGAACTGGGTTGGAGAAGAACCCTATCAAAAATCTTGCGCCACGCCGTGTCATCCTGGGCAGCGAAAGAGGGGTGGGCTTTGCGTTGGAAAAGCCAAGGTTCCCTGTAAGAACAAAAACGCCAGCTGCGATGCTTGGGCAAAGAGGGGCGAGTGTAGCAAAAACCCCAACTACATGCACGAGAACTGCAAGAAGGCTTGTAAAAAATGTTAAACTGAATTTGGCAAATTCTTAACGACCAGGACTTAGCATACAGAGATTTAATTTTTTAGTTGTAAAAAAAATAATCATAAATTGAATAAAATTAATATGTGATTTGAATCGTTTTAGTTGGGTTTTTTTTTTTAAATGATGAAATAAAAATCATCATCTACCTAGTAGCTCTCAGAAAGAATCCGGCCATCCATAAAATACTGATTTGAACATAGTAAATTATTTTTACCTTATCACTAATCAACTCAGCAGCAAGCGGTCCGTAACAAGGCCTAGGCTATCGGAAAACAATTGGAAATGATACAAGATAATATTATAAGTGTAGAGCTATCGCATTCTATACTTTTGTTATTTTATACAGAACGGTCTAATTTCATGAAACAATTTCGTTTGCCCAAGACAAAATAATTCTAAAAAAATTCATCAAAGAATCAGGGATCATTTTTTATGCAAAATGCATGCACCTTTTTGTGCGATTGAAAGTTCTGATCTTTATCGAATAGAAGTGTGAAACTAGAAAACAATTTTGTTTAAGGATATGTTGTAAGTTAACATGACATTGAGTTGTTGACACCAACAAATTTTGGCAGCATGTTGACGGTGAAAGATGGCTCCCAGCCTCTCTGAACCAAAAGGGAGAGAGAAAAACTCTGATTTCAGTGGTTTTCCCAAACAGTCTAAGGATGGTAAGGCACGGGTTTTACTAACTCTAATCTGCAATAAATAATACTTGAAAAAATTAAACTCTTCATCCACATAAATATTTCAACGCTTTTTTTAAAAAGATCTTTCGAAATGTTGCCTTTGGGAATCATCTTAGATGTGAGTACTCCCAATAAATGTTTATGACTGTTTAAGTCATACTACTACAAGGCTATATACAAGATATGATTTACAATGAATTCATGACGCTTTATTAGAGAAAGAATGTGAGAACAATTCTTTGGCCTGACTAAAAAGACACATAAACTATTTAAAATATTTAGTTACCAATTAAGATTGCTGCCTGCTGTAAATAATAAAACATAAATACTGCGTGAGAAGATAAAACTATCGGTCAAGTATATGAGTTTCGGTTGTGGTGTATTGGATTTTAATGTCGATTATAAGTTATCATAAACGGTAGTCATTGTTAATCATTATAGTTACCATTACGCCTATTAAATAGACAGAAAACAGCTATAAAAACTGATTGGGTTGAAGAAATTTTATTTCTAGATAGTTTTTGTCAATACGAATGCTATTAAAAAAGAAATAGACTTCAATAGTCCTAGAGTCATTCAAAATCTATGAACCACCACAGACTCGTCTAAGCCTTTTAAGTGTAAAATTTTTTTGATATTTTAAAATGTAAGGGAAAAAAAAAAAAAAACACTTGTGAAGCAAGAAATAACTACTACGCCTTAGCAAACGCTTTTTGTTGCTCGGCTCAGGTCATCAAAGCAAAGTGTAGATTAAGAACTGACTTTTCCGTATGAAGAAAAATAAAAAAAAAACCTAGCAATGATCACCAAAACAATATGCTGCGACCCAATAACAGTGGAAACTGGTAATATCATGAAAATAATGGAGAGAATCAATAAATAGGTGGACTATTTCACCCGACTGAGCTAAGAATTTATCCTCTATTGAAAAAAGAGAAGTGCCAACCCAAGAACCTTTTGATAATGTATGAACGTGCTCACCTCCGCGCTTCATACAAGAAATTACCTAACCTGGTTTTAATATGGACTGCTTTTTCATGAATAAATATAGTGGAATCCCTTCAACTTTCAATTCGGAGTACTAAAAGTTTACGCTTCATCTTGGTTCTGATATTTTAAGTTTCAATAGGGGTATAGCGGTTTTTACCTAGGTTCTCTTTAATTTATATTCGACCGTTTTTGTTTTTGTTTTTTTTTTGTTTTTTTATTTTGTTTGTTTTGTTTTTTTGTTTGTTTGTTTATTTGTTTGTTCTTTGTTTGTTTGGTTTTTTTTTTGTTTGTTTTTTTTTTTTTTTTTTTTTTTTTTTGTTTTGTTTTGTTTTGTTTTGTTTTTTTTTTTTTGGGGGGTCTCTTTGGATCCCTTTTTTTTTTTAAACATTTAGAAATTGAAGCACCGTACTAAAAAAAAAGAAACAAAATGAAAGATTTGCCATATTGGTTAAATGAATTAATTTTTTCTCACGAATACGCCGATGGGAGCGAGGATCTATAGTCTTAAAAGTTCTACCAATTCATTGTGACACCATGGAAATCGCTTGTGATTCAGCCTTAATATCTAAAAGTATAACTGGTTCAACTAATTTGCTTGTGTGAGTTCATCATAAATCTCAAGCTTGTAAAAGATTTAGGAGTTGGGTCGTTATTTCAGACTGAGTTTTGAGAAAAAAAGGAAATCATTGTATAACAATAATAACATTAATTGTTTTGTTTTACATTTGTTTGGTTTTTTTGTTTTTTACGAAGATAAGGTATAACAAAATAAACGATGCTTTGTACCATTGGGTTCAGCAACAGTGTTGATTATTTAGTTTGTCGCCCTAAGTTAAAAAACATGTTGCAAAGATAGCAAACGGTGATTTATTTTGTTTCTAAACAAATGATTCCGCTAGCTTTTTTTAGCCCAACTCCTTCAGTAAACGTAATCGTATTCCACTAAGGCAAGGACTATATTCTCTCTTGAAAGTTTAACTATTATGATTATTGAGATAAACTATTCCTCGGCGTGCCCTTGCCGCTCTCCATGCATAGAGCAATACATGGAAAAGTTATGACACCCAACCGATCTGTAAGGAAGCAAATATTGCTATACCGGTAGTGTTTATAATATAAAGTATCTCTTTGTATCATATGAATACTTGATTTGTGCAAAGCAAAAAAATGCAATAACTCTGACAAGTACACAAGTTTAACATCACACGAGTGTGGTGGACGTTGCTGTCAGATGACTGCGCATGCCACAACCTCCTGTGGCCTGATCATCTTCCAGCCTAGAAGAAAGCAGGAGAAGAGATACATTTCGCAAAACTGTTTTTGAAGATGAGATAGACTACCAGGTTGCCAGCAAAATTGGAGTTGTACGTGTGTATAATCTGTAAGATAACAATAACAGAAAATAACAATGGAAATGCATTTTAAATCAAAGTTTTATTGTGACTGTGGTTTAAGTATTAGCGTTTTTGTTAAATGTTAATAAAGTAGTTATTAAACTGAGGGCCGCAAGGATAACTTAACCTTTGCTAACTGATAGAAAATGAGACATAATTTTTTAAGTCATGATTTACTTTTTTCTGGCTTATCAATTTAATAGGCAAAAAAAGGAAGGCCACTGACATAAAAAAAATAACTGCATGGTTGGTGTCATTGAAGAAGACAGTTTACGTCGAAAAAGGAGGCGGGGAAGTAGAAACAGTGGTGATGTCGGTTGCCTCAAGATTTTAGCAAACCTCCCAACTAGTTTATCGTGAGAGGAAAGCCTGACTAGTATCGAAATCAACATAAACGCTATGCTTCAATTCCTTAACCCTCTTAGTGCCAAAGTAAGATCTCATTATCATTAGCGAAAAGAATCAGTTATAGTTTAGTGGCAAACTCTTTCGTGTTTTTACTCCTTTTGTCTTCTAACCCAATTAATTGATGGTGGAAAACTTTGGGGGCATAAAACTCCAAAAACAACTTAAAAAAAAATTTAAAAAAAAAATAATAAGCCAAATTGAGCGAGTGAAATTGTGATATAATTATTGGTTTGGACTTTTTGTAGATCTGAGTGGATAGGCAAGCTGTGGGATGACACTGTTTGTATGAGGGTGTGAAGCGGTCATATTTCGGTCTGGTCTTTACCATGAAAACTATTAATCTCAATATACACAACATAGGGGGATGCTATAAGAGTAAATGGCCTTGAATCTAAATGATTCTGAATAAATTGATAACACTTGATTACGATTTTTATTATTTATTCTGTGCCGATTGTTCCGGCCGAGTGAGCTTGGTCATGTTTTGTTGTAATATAAACTGAACTTCCTCTCATTACCACTTGGATAATCTTGCAGCTGCTATCGATGAAAAGTCCTGTTGATTTATATCATTTTTTTTCATCTAAAACAGGATGTTTAATGTTATTAATATCTAAATCACGCATTTATTTCTGGTGAATTAAGAATTCGAAACATTAGTTCTTACATTCTAGATGATTGTATAATCATGGACTCGAATAAAATAACCCCACTTTACACAGCTGATAGTAATGTTTGATAAAAAATGCACTTATTTCTTATATGCCTGAACAGGAGAAACAACCTTAATGCGTGAGACAGCAAACACCATGACCTTTACAGTGCTTTAATTAACTGCCATTAGGTAAATTATTCTACTGCATTTTACGTCGATAAATGAATAAGTAAATCAAAGATAAAGAATAGTTAATTTTCATTTTAAAAAAATTAGATCAGTATAGTAATTATCAGTACCAGTACTAATACTAATATAAATTTACGAGCAATTAGCATAGCTCACCAATTAGTTTAACTCAAAAGTAACAAATGGGATATTTCCATGGGGTCTGGCAATTATCGAGTGATATGATCTATTTCTAGACTAATAAAGTGAAATATTACTTTCCCTGCTCTGTAATGATCTACAGTTATATATTGTTTTAAAATGTAATGCTTTTTAATATAGGAAGGAAGAAATATGGTTAAAGCATTTTCAATGACAGTTTTTAAACAGCCATTCACGCCAAGAATTTCCAGTTTGAAGTACTAATTATTTGGGAACTTATGCCAACTGGAATTATAACGGTTTTATTTTTATTTGTTTTGTGTACACAGGAGAAATGATACAATTAATCCTGAATTTTCTACCAATTACGTGAGCTGGTGTCCAAACTAGTAATAGCTACGTTGTTAAGTAAAAAAAAACATGGGAAATGTTAAAAGAAAAAAAAATTGAGCATGTTTTATTGCAGAAGTAAAAATGGACGACTTTGTAGATGATGAGCAAATGGACTTTATCATCATTGTAAAGCGAAATAATTTTAAATTATAAGGCTTTTTCATTGAAACCAATAAGAATGATAGAAAACATAGTCAAACTGGCGGGCTGCCTTTAAAGACAGAGGGGAGTGTCTGCAACGTAGAACTCTAAAAATTTTAGCTTTAGTAGCACAAAGAAATGCACCAACATAATTATTTTGAAAAAGCAATGCTATGAACAAAAAATATCTCTCTCTCTCTCTCTCTCTCTCTCTCTCTCTCTCTCTCTCTCTCTCTCTCTCTCTCTCTCTCTCTCTCTCTCTCTCTCTCTCTCTCTCTCTCTCTCTCTCTCTTTCTTTCTCGCTCTCTCCCTCTGTCTCTCTCTCTTTCTCTGTGTGTTTACCTTTCGCTCTCTCTTTCTTAATTAATTTCCTTATGTCTTCCATCTGTATTTTTGCCTGTCTGTCTCTCTGTTACCTGCCTGTATCTCTCTCTCTCTCTCTCTCTCTCTCTCTCTCTCTCTCTCTCTCTCTCTCTCTCTCTCTCTCTCTGTGTCTCTCTGTCTCTTTCTTTCTTTTCGGTTAAAAATACCACTGTAACCCAAAGTGAAGGCGTCCAACCGGCCATAAATTCGTTTAAAATGATATCACAAAACAAAATTCTAAAGTGATGAACCATGCTGAAATAAAGAGAAAAAATGAAGAAAAAACAAGTGCTGCAATCATGATCACATGTTAACAGTGTCATGACAGTTCTCTTATTTTTAACAAAACTCTTATAGAGACAATACTTCCCTCTATAGCGTACGTTCTTTAGTCAAGTTACTTTATCTATCAACGGAATATAATACTTAGTATTTGTTACATCAAATACCCAGTAAAGATAACAAACAAATCTCTATGTAAAAAATGCAATGAAAAACCGATCTCTATAAACATTCTTGAAAGCCGGTGGCGCCTGTTTGGACATATTCTGAGGCGAGATATACTAAGGCATTCCAGAAAACAAAGCTATGCAGGCATTCTTTGTTCCTAAAGATGATAAATTTCGAGGACGGCCCATGACAACACCGCCAGCAGTCATCAACAAAGACCTCATTGGCATACCAGCTTGGAAGCTAAAATTCAAAACCACGAACGGCCTTGACCGTCTGAGGTCAACAGCAGAAGACAGAACACAGTGGAGGAGACTATCAGGGAACACCCAGGAGTCAGCCGAGACGTCCAAGTCAGAGCAGTAGGATGTGTAGGGCGATATAGTTATAGGTAGATTCGTTATATTCTTATAAGATTATCTAAAGAGATAAAACTTCGATATTATGTTGGATAAATTAAAGTTATCTGAAATAGGAAACATTTTTATCTCAAGAATCCTGTGCATAGTTTTCAGGATCCATCAATTCAGTCAGATTTCTCCAATCCCATAAATTAAAGAAAAATGTTTGAAGCCTTAGCTTTGTTTCGTTTATATTTTTTTTTTTTGGGGGGTGGGTTTTTTTTTTTTGTCTTTTGTTTGTTATATGACGGCTACGTGTACTCAGGTTCACAAAAAACGAAGTTGAAAAAGAAAAAAAGGAAACAGAGGTATATTTATTTCCAAATGTTCAGAACTTGATCCAATCGTCTTTTATGTAGTGCTAAAAGTTAAAATATGAATAATTGCGTGATACAAATCCACCCCCGCAAGATAAAAATCAATGAACTTTAGCATATCCAAACAAGTCATCGCCTGGAAGGGTAGAATTGAAAAGGTGATACCCTAAACTCTTCCACTCTGAATTCAAGTCTTCCTGAAGATCTGACTGCAGACAAGAAAGAGAAAGATATAAGATTGTGGTAGACTGGTGGCGCCGAGTTGTCTATACAAATTCAATCGCTAACTAATCGCGCTTAATTAACTTAATCATTATAATTATTTTCACCACGTTCTTGGCCGCCGAATAAACTTGGATTTTTATGAGTTATGAGTTATTAATTACAAACAGAAAACTGGGGTAAAAACTGGGATAAACGCTACACCCGCAAGCAATATGGTATTTGCGTGGTTCTTCAAATGCTCAGAAACATTCCTATTTGTAATTAATAAAAGTCGTTAAATACTCTGCAGGTTAGCTTTTTTTTTATCGTAATCTAATAAAATGGAAGGAGGTATTTTTTATTCCCGAAATAAATGTCTACAGCGAAAAGGCTTGATATTATACCAGACGAATCATATTATATTAGCTAATTTAAGAAAAAAATCCGCATTCTTTTGAAAAAAAAAAAACACAGTTCATAATGGAATTTATCTTCTTAGCTCTCCAAATACCATTCCGTGTTATATATATATATATATATATATATATATATATATATATATATATATATAAATATATGTTGATTTGGAGTGCATCTAAGAAATCTAAGTATGCATAAATGTTCTCCAAGTAATAGACTCATAAAACGTTACTTGAAATCATTGTTTAACACAACCACAATCCCAATGACTTCATCTAAAAGATTACCATAAACTGCACACAGGCCACATCAGGTAGATATTTTACTCCTCCGAAAATTTTAGATGTTAGTGCTTGGAGAAGTACCTATCGGTCTTAATTTCTGATTGCAATAATAATGGCAAAATCCATTTTTAAATCATTGGTGATATTGGACAATACTGCGTATCGGTGCAAAAAAGAAGCATCCTAACAGGTATGACAAAGCCTGATATATTTTCATTAGGTTGTACAGAATCAGCAATGAAATAAAAATTACATAATATGTGGTCCATTTCGAAAACATAAAAGTTATAAACAAGATGAACATTCTTTAACATTTATTATATGAATTGGTAAATAAGTGTACTAACCTGATCTAGCCACTATTTTGTTACTTGCAATGGCTTTCAGGCGAAGAGGGAATTGTAAGCTTTTCACTTCTTTTTATAAATGCAATAACAGGCAATAGAACTTGCATTATTCATCAGTACAAAACGTATTAGTTGTGATAAGGTTTAACCATTTATCTTACTTTATTTAAAGCCTTGTAAAATTCTACTCGTATCTCTTTCTGAATAGCATCACGATCACTAAGCGATTTGATGAAAGCCAGTTATCTAATAAGACTAAAATTTCCACCCCTGTAACTTCAGTAGCTAGCAAATTATAAATCATAATTAATTCAGCCACAAATTGTTTTTTGATTGCCCCAATGGTTAAGAACAATCATAATAATAGAATTTCATTTCGGTCTAATTTATTGATTTGCAATTGTGTTTATATTATCACTTTCAGTATTGATTTATAAAAAAAAAACTTTCAGTCCTTATTTGGTCTAAACCTAGAACGTTTAGGTCGTTGTTGGTTCAACAAACGAGATGTGGGATTTACTATGGTAGTAGGCTAGTACCGATACCAATGAGTATGGAAATCATTCACACAGCTGCATGGCAAAACAGATGCCACAAAATGGCCAATATATGCAGGAAAAAGCCTACCACTGGGGTAAACGGCTGCCCTTTAAAGAGTAATTATATAATTTTCTGTCAAATACCTACTGTTTGCTTGTCCGCGGTCTCAAATAAATTGTAAGTATTATTTAATTATGCTTCCATAACACGATACAGCTATCTTGACTGTAAAAGCTCTGCGTCTCGTTTAACAATATTTCGAAATCCCTAAATAGAGAAAAGATAGACAATTTCTAATATTCATTTTTTTTTTTAATTGAGAATTTTAAGAGGTTTGGGACACTACAAAAATCGTCCCGAAGTACTTTCTTTTGTTTAATTAAAACATGATATTTACATTTATAATTAAAAAAAATATTTCTAATGATTTTGCATCTCATGTACAGCTATTATGCAGTTTGACATGGGTAAGGAAAATTTCTACCTGTAATTTTCTCACTGTAACTCTTGCATGCAAATTATGCCATTACCTTTTTTTTTTGCAAAGAACGGCAATTTATAAATCGTTCCCATGATATTGAAATAATCTAATGAGGGTAATGAATTATTATCAGGAGGGGAGTAGGTAATTATCGCTTTTCTAGATGTATTCTGAGCTACTTAGATCGGAATCTATTTAAGCAGCTTGATAACAGAAGTTGAAGCACAATAGTCAGATACGCTCGATATATCTACTAAACAAAGAAAACCTAGAAATTGCCGTGAGTATTCTTTAAACTACCGACATACACTTTTTTATATTTTTACAGTCTTCGAATGTTCTGAATGCTTAACATGAAAAGGTATTTCTATTTTTCATATTTTTAGACGTTTTATTTATTTTCCATATTCCTTTAAATTGATGATTGACTTTATCTTACCGGTTTCAAAGGAACTCACATTTCTGCGCATATTTTGCTCTGCATTTTTTTCCCCTCATAAATGGATAAAAATTTAGCATGAATCATACTTTTGTGATTAATAAACATATTGATTAAAAAATGCTACTTTTGTCTCGTACTTCTATACAAATTTAAACTTTTGTACAAATTTTAAATCAAAGTACTTTTTATAATTACAAGACAACACGTTGATTTTACATAGTATTTATAAGGTTAACATTTTGTTCTCCCTCTTCTTCCACCAAAAGTTGTTTACTGCTTGCTAGCCTCAACGATTCAGGCACCAACACTTCGCACAAAAAGTTTCTACATTCTTTGTTCCTCTAAGTCTTGTTTAAACAACTGAAGTTAAAGTTGTTTTTGTATCCATAGATTTGATTAAAGAGAAATTATCGAAAGCTTGGGAGAGTTAAATACAACTAATACCTTTAATTCAAATATTTGGACTGGCTTACTTAGAGCGCAAACCTGAAGGTATTTTGATTGACAATAAAGCAACCCTGATTCGAACTCTGGCAAGGACATTTGGGTGTATGTGTAAGATATGACGAACCTGTATGTGGTTTCATAGAAAGCCTCCGTCTCTGTAAACGATTGTTTAAGAATCTTACCAAGCTAACCAAATAACATAACTGACTATCTTCTCAAATGCTGCAATGTACCATCGGGTAAAAACAATTATCATGTACTATAAGTAAATAATTTGTTATTTAACTAAACTATTTTTTTTTCCTTTTCAAATTATATGCCATGTAAGTATTTATATTTCTGCTCAGTAATTTTTGTATTGATTTGCCGTATAAAAAGCACTGAATTATTAGATTCATTTATGATGTTGCAATAAATTTTACAGCTTTTTTTTAAAATAAATTTAATACAAAAGTGTCCAATGGAATTTCTTTTAACACCCTAAGCATCGGACATCCAAGCTTATTCTAACTTAATATCGGGCTAATATAGTTCCATGCCACCTCGGTCCGTAATTACTAGTTTTTAATATCTTTTATTTATATAGAATATTGTTTTCTTCTATACAGTTGATTGGGCGTTAAGGATTCTTGAGTATATTTTAGGATTTCCAGCTGGTAGCTTATCATTGTTTTAACTTGTTTGATCTTTCACTTTCACGTGATTTAGCTAAGTGTCTAAGATTCATCAATTTTTCTCGAAAGTTACGCCCATGTTAAAATCCTTGCTTTCAAGAGTTCTGGATTTTATGTAAAATGTGTCAACCTTTGTTGGTCGTTTATTCTTATTACTTCTAGACTACTCTAAATGGTGTAATTCTGTTGGAGTTGTCAAAGTTTTCTTATCGGAGAATTATTTTTCTGCCACAGAAATTCAATAGAACTTGATCTTGTTCCGTGAATGTTCCATCAGGTACAAATAAGGCTTGAGTTGTATAAGTGAATTTTGACAAAATCTTGTTTTTGCAATTAAAAGTTTCTTTTAAGTGAGAAATTTCTGATATCCACTATTATAAAATCATTTTGATGCTTTATAATATTCAGCCTGGTCTTCGGCAGTAGTAGAGGCTTGTTTTTTATCCTTTTTAATAAATACCAAAACGTTTAATTTTCGTTGCATGCTCTTCCCATGAATTTCCTTCTACGCTTAATTTTAAATTGGAGTTGTGCCAAATTAAAAAAAAATATATTCTCTGGTCTCCATAGCTCGTTTGAGGTGAAGTAGAAAATTCACGTCATCACCATTATTGTTACGGCCTCAAAGCACTGTGTACCGTCTGATCTATCGAAATGACATTTTATAATGTGTTGACACTGAGTTTAAAAGCTAGTATTTCAGCTGCTGATAGTAGAAGAGGAGAGGACTGACACAGCCCACCACTAGTCTTACCCCTGTATCATCGACCACTGTTTGCGAATTTCAACAATATTTTCCTCACTCATGTATCGTACAGCGTCATCTTACAGTCTAACGTATGTCAAGATCTACTTTCCCTTTATAAAACCGCTTTGGCGTTCGTTCACAGTGAGTTTTGTAATTCAAAGCATCTTTCTGGCTGAAGTTTTTGGTACATTTTATTGCATATACTTGTTAGTTCTATGTTTCTATTGACTGAGGTCATGTTCTCACGAATTATTTTCCTTTTGTATTAATTTTTGCCGCCCATTTCGCTTGATGACCGTTCCCGTTCCTCGGCCTATTCTAGGTAGCTTTCATACGGAGGTTGCTTTGATATTTGCCAAAATGTTTCGTAGAATTTTGCAGCTATACCTAACCTAACCTAACCCTCCTGCAAAGGCAAAAGAAGTTTTCTTGTGTAACCTATTATATTCACTGTTGTAATTACACAATTACATATCTACGATACTCTAAAAGCTTTGCATTGTTTATGCAAATAAGAAACAATTTGCTTTCATAACTTACTGTTTACCAGTTTATGCTTCTATATCAATTCTTCACAGTATTGTTAAATTACTTTTAGAATTTTCCGGGATTCATCAAATTTCCTTTATCCGTATGTTTGACTAGTCAAATGATATCGACTTCGCTTTTGTATTCTCTTGATCAAGAAAGTATTGTGTTAATCTCTCCATATGATTATAATATTGTTTTAGGTTTCCTTATTTACATGCAATGTTTCAGCATTAACATATGCATCCCTGACATACCTTTGTGGTTTGTATTGTATGTTCAGTGTTCCTAAAAAGAACTGTCGTTTTTGAGAGGTGGCACTTCAAGAAGATGGGGTATCTTATATTTCTTCTTTAATCAACTTTTACACCTTCAATATAAGTGTGTTAGGATAAAGTTTTCCATTGTAAATTTGCTTTTCCTCACTTTTCTGTTTTTTCCTTCATTTACACAAATCTATTGCAAACAAATTATATCGTATTGCTGAGATTGTTGAAATAAGTGTTACAGTTTCTATTCTATAAGAATAGTTTAGCTACTTTTTTTTTTGCGAAAAAATACACAAAGCAAGTCTACTCACTGATCATTTTCATGTACGTCAAAAGAAGTAAAAACTTATAAATACCAGCATGACCGTTCACCTTGAGGAAACTTTTGTAGAATTCACAGCCTTCTAGGTAATCAGCGATAAAATCTTTGAACGGAATATTAAAGTACAAAATTAACTAATTTCCCTATTATTTATCTACGACTGGAAAGTTTTAAGATAAGACACAAAGCTAAAAATAGCTTGTTCAAAAAAAATTGACGAAGTATCAATGGGGGTAATGATTTTCACATTTTCCCAATATTTTTTAATCCCATATCAATAACCTGCTAAATAATGAGTTTGAGTCTTTATACAGCGCTGAATAACATGTGCTATTCAGGACTGGATTTTCATAAGGCCCAAAAATATTTATAGGAACCTCTTTTTCTAAAGAAGGCAGCTGTACCCATTACTGCTGTCTGGCCTGTACTGAGACTGCTTGGGATAAAACTAAATTCTTACGATTTGCAATTTTCTCTTAAAAACGCCTCCTCCTTTCATAGGAGTCTCTCGCTAATTTTAAAAGAACGTTTAAATATCCAGCGCATTCCGTCCACTTTCTACTCGCCTTTCCCTATAGCCACTGGATGCTGAACACTTTTCTTTCAACATTCTATCTCACATCTTGAGATAAACTTTCCCTAATTTTCTCAAACCTCACGAATTTTTTTTCCCTTCTCTCTCTCATTCTGGTTGTATGTCTTGGGAAAAAAAAACAAATATCGTATACGGACCGAAAGTCGTCAAGTAACATATCAACTGATGACGGCATTTGTAGCTGAACTCTCAATGTAATTTTTGTGCTCTTATCTCTCGTGGGCGCTTAGTCTACAGAAACGATTAATTTATTCTAGATAAACGGGACACAACTCAAACATCAAACAAGACCACAATGTTGTCCAAGTCGACGGTGCTCGTTCTCGTGGCTTGTGCCATCTCCGTGTGTGTGGCGATACCATCTGACTGGGACCAGAGTGCCAGGGACCAGATCTTGGACATCCACAATGACTTCAGGAGAAAAGAGGGAGGTTGCCAAGTCAACAAGCTCGAATATGGTCAGTCAGACATTCTTTCATTCTAATACTAATAATAATGCTTTTAAAATTATTTTTAAAAAAAGGAGGAGAAGAAGAAGAAGAAGAAGAAGAAGAAGAAGAAGAAGAAGAAGAAGAAGAAGAAGAAGAAGAAGAAAAAGAAGAAGAAGAAGAAGAAGAAGAAGAAGAAGAAGAAGAAGAAGAAGAAGAAGAAGAAGAAGAAGAAGAAGAAGAAGAAGAAGAAGAAGAAGAAGAAGAAGAAGAAGAAGAAGAAGAAGAAGAAGAAGAAGAAGAAGAAGAAGAAGAAGAAGAAGAAGAAGAAGAAGAAGAAGAAGAAGAAGAAGAAGAAGAAGAAGAAGAAGAAGAAGAAGAAGAAGAAGAAGAAGAAGAAGAAGAAGAAGAAGAAGAAGAAGAAGAAGAAGAATATTCATAAAAATTATAAAAGTAACAATAACAACTACAATAAATTTCAACAATGATCATTATGCTCACGAAGACAATAATATAGAGCATCATAATGTAAAGCTTTTTTTTTTCTAAAAAAAAAAAAACCAAAAAAACTGATTGCTCAGTGTGTATAATTATTTTATAGGGAAGGAATGTGTACCTAGTCTCACAAACTAGTATAGAGGTTTAGAAGAAGCATCAATATTGATACCCGCATATCTTCATGATACTCGGCTGATCGTTTCTTTTCTACCTGGACTTACTTTTGTTTTAACGGAAACCTTGAATTAACGCACAGGGTTCTTCTCGAGATAAAGAGGGAATATAAAATGTATTAAAACAATCCTAGCCCATTCAAGATTTAAGGCCTGATAGGGCGAACATTCTTTTGACCCTTCACAGTTTACGTTTTCCAGAACTTCACATGCAACCGTCTTTATACAAGTCGTCTTAGACAAGCATTCACGAAACTTCAATTAAATTGAAACTGTAAAGCATAACATCCCTGTTCCTATCTCTATGGGAGAATAGTTTTAAAGTTGGGTTTTTGAAATTTGAAGAAAAAAAAATGTCTATCTTTTTATCCTCGTTTTAATATGAAACAAATCAAAGTTTGTTTTGTTTTAGAGCTAATATTCATAAATTACCTATTATTGCTTTACGTGGAGCGTTCTTGCTGCTAAATGTGGTGGATATATATTTTAGAAAGTTGTTAATAAGAGAAAACAGTTCAAAATTGATATTTAATATGGCCATCTGTATTGCTTTTCAAATCTTTAATATTACTATAAGTTTTAATACTTTGAAGACTCAGATTTTGCATAGTAGGACGCTTGACAATCTGCTAATGTGAAATAAAAAGAAAGAATTTCTAGTACCCTCGAGATATTCGAACAAGTCTTGTCTCTATTATCAGACATGGAGCTGGAGGCGCAAGCCAAAAAATGGGCCCAAGGCTGTGTGTTTGACCACGAGATGATTAAAGGACGGGGAGAAAACTTGGCCTACAGTACGTACGTGAAGCCTGAAGCAGAATTGATCAATAGGGCTTCTCAAGCCTGGTTTGATGAGAAGAACGACTACACAGTAGGGCAAGGCGGCTGTCAGATGTCTTGCCATTACACTCAAGTAGGTGAAATTCACTGGTTACTGCTGTCTAGCATCTGAAGATTTAACCTTAGTCTAATTAGCTCGCAGCGAGCAGTCAGGTCATGAGTTGTTTTGTTGCATACAGCGCTCAGATTAAATATATTCCGCACGCACGCCTAAATATACTTTTCATAATGAAAGTTTGAATTTTGTATCTTTTTTTTTTTTTTTTTGTAATTTGTTTTTTTTTTTTTTTTAATTTTGATGCTATCTTTAATCAAAGTCTTCAAAAGGTATGAGTTGAATTTTTCAAATGTTTTTTATGGAAAATAATAGTTTACGACGTCCAAGATGTGACATATACATTCCAGCGAATTCCAGTGATGTCAAGCATATATGCACGGTGATTAGAAAAAAACACTGAGTTTGAATGCAGACATACTTGACAAGAAACTGTATTCTGTTATTACTCTAAACATTCCGTTTTCATTATAACCTAGGTAGAAACTAGTTTCTTTTTTTTTTTTCAGTAATAATCATAAAATGGACTAAAATGCATCTGGAGAGACAGCAGATTAAAAAATATTGCAGTAATCTCCATAGTCATGGTTTCCTTCCCTCCCTGCTAAATGAATTTTTTTATTCTATAGCCTGCCACTCTTCCTAGGGAATTGAAGCAAGCTGATTACGCGTACTCTTCCTTGTGACTCTCTTATATTCTCAAGTAGCTGGGTTCCCTTCTACTGGCCAATAGAGAAAACAAAATTAGAATATATTATTCTTCAAATAAGAATAAAAAAAAATAAAAAAAGATAAGTACTTTAAATTTCCGCTTAAGTTTTCATTAAATCGACAAAACTTTTTTTCTTTCCCTGTCTGTAGATGGTGTGGCATGACACCCAGAAAATCGGCTGTTATTCCAACCGCTGCCCATTTCTGGGTGGCTCTAACACAAGAAACTCCTGGTACTTTGTCTGCTTCTACACGCCCATGGGCAACTGGGTTGGACAGGAACCCTATAAAACTTCTTGCGACACACCTTGCAAGAATGGACAGCACGAGGAGAACGGTCTTTGCGCTGGTGAAGCCATCATTCCGTGTGTGAACGATAACGTCAGTTGCGACGGTTGGGCAAAAAGGGGCGAGTGTACTAAAAGCGCCGACTACATGAATATGTACTGCAGGAAGGCTTGTAACAAGTGTTCTTAATCTGTGTGTGGTGGATTTGTAACGACGACGACTTAGTAGTGATGCATTTTTTTTTTTTTTTTTTTTTTTGATTTTTACTCTTATCTCTAACTCATTGTAAAATAGCCATAATATATATTCTTGGTACATTGAATAAAATAACCAAGCGAATTGAAGCGTTTTTGTTTTCCATGATAAAATAAATAAATTTATCTACCTCTCTTAAGACAATAACACGGTTAACTTGTTTTTGTTTAATTTCAAAGAAAATTCCGTGATAAAAACAGCACTACTTAACACGTTCCTTGTTTTCTGAGACAATTGCAGTTTGAAAAAGACAGATGTAAAGCGGTTTCAAATTCTATATTTTTGTTATTCAATACAGGGAAGTCAAAAACTATGAAAATATGTAGTTTGTCCTAACACACTCTTAAAATCATCTTATTTTCTCACAAACGCACCGATTAGAATTTTTTTTCAAAATGAAAAACATGATGCTCTTTTTACTTGCAGTTGATATTTTATATTCTTTTGAAAAAAAAGTTCGTAACCAGAAAACAGCCTTTCTTTTTAGACAAATCGTATGATTTTATTCCAACGAGCCTTCGACTCCTACAAATTTAGCAGAATGTTCAGAACGAAACATCTCCTTATAATCAATCTCCTATTCACAATAGTCATTGGCATTCAATGTCTTTTAGATATGAACTTGTCATACATTCAAGGATGATAAGACGGGGTTTTGGTAAGAAGAATTAAACTATACTGAATAGTCGTTATTAGAATGAAATGCCCAACTAGTAATTTACTGCAAATAAAAAAGATCAAAGTTCCTTCTTTATATGTATTCAAGAGCTGAAAACAAACCGTAGCATTACTTAGCTCTACGTTTTCACCATCGCTTCAAGTTGTCATCTACACTGACTGGTCTCTTTGGTGTGTTATACGACTTGCGCCAATAAAAATATTAGAGTTTAAAAAAATAGTAGAATTAGAAACATATATAAAACAAGAAAAGAATTACTATGCTCAAACAAATGTGTCTTTTGTCGCTTTCTGTTATCGGATTAAGTTCATCGCGGTATAACTTTAGAACTTTCATTTGCGTTATAAGAAAACCAAGAACATACTTATCAACAAAACAAGGTAATGATTGTGACAATCCTCATAATAGTGAAAACTAGTTGTACAATGAAAAAGGAGAACATTCTGTTGGAACGTCGCTGGACCCAACTCAGGACAAAATTTATCCTCTGTATTATCAGCTGTATGCCTATGTAAGTATTTATAACGCCGCAGTGTTGGCAACGTTTTCAGTCTAAACAAATCTCTTTGCACCAACTCAATATTACAAAGCAAGAATTGCTAGAACTCTATATCACAAAAACCATGGACTAGACTTTCAAGTTCTTACACTTGCTTGTGACTTTCACGTCTTCATCACGTGTTACTCTTTAGATGTTGTAGTGCTGTTGGCTGCAACAAGATTTTGGCAAATTGATTCGGTGTAAAAGAGATAATATTACATCTTTGCCAGGAAGTTTCGAACAGTCCTCGCATCGATAAACGTCCGTCCTTTCAAGTTGCGCATCGATATTTTCAGAAATATATTTTGAATCGACTTTAGATAGCCATTGTAATTTATCTGGCCTATCTGAGAGATCACGCCGTTTCCAAACGTTATCTTGGTGGTAACTGAAAGAGCGTAAACCAAAATATCTTGTTTACTAGGCTGCTGGTATATTATAGTTTAAAGAAGGAGGCAAGTTATGAGTTGACTGTGTACGAGTGATCTCCTTGAAGGCCGGAAACTAGTATCAGCAGCAGCAGCAATAGAAGTAGTAGTAGTAGTAGTAGTAGTAGTAGTAGTAGTAGTAGTAGTAGTAGTAGTAGTAGTAGTAGTAGTAGTAGTAGTAGTAGTAGTAGTAGTAATAGTAGTAGTAGTAGTCGTAGTTGTTGTTGTTGTTGTTGTTGTTCTTTTTGTTGTTGTTGTTGTTGTTGTTCTTGTAGAAGTGGTGATGATGGTGAAAGTGATGGGCTTGGTATTTATATTGTTTGCAGCAAAATGAGCAGCATGAATATCAGCAAGAGGGTGATCGTAGATTATGGAATATAAGTGTAAAATTTTGCAAGAAAAATGGATGCAACACTTGTATGTTGTCAGACTTTATTTCATCTTTGAAAGGAGGATGTAACGGAATGTTCATGTTTTCATTTATTTTTTTTTACTTTTTTGACGGTATACTTACAGTTAAAATGAAATTTGAATGTCGCAAAAGAGTACAAAAAATAGTCGCAAAGGTACAAATAATAAAAAAAAATATCTAGCGCTGAATTGTTTTGTTGTTTAGGACCTTCACTAGGGTTAGGATTTCCTGTTTTTTGTTTTCAAAAATTGATGAGGCTACGAACAACATTACTTTTGAATACGACATCGGTCAAACAGTGAAATAAAAATAGGAACAACAGCACTTAAGAAAAATAATGTATTGCCATATTACCCTCAGCACTTATATTATTGGTTTTGAAAGCTGGTAACTATAGCTTCACATATTTTTGGATAGTGACTTAATAACTTTTTTCACTGTTTTCCAGCTCCTTGCGTTTTTTTTTACTACCTGTTCAGTTGTTGTTGTTGTTGTTGTTGTTGTTTTTCAGTACCGTACGGTTAACGCTATTTGGAACAAGACAGAACTACATCAGAATCTGCAAAACTTTCACATGAAAATTCGACTAAATAGTTAAAACTGTTGTATGCAATATGTGCATTATGCTCGAAGCGTTGTTCGAGAACAGCGTTAGATCTATGCTGTACGTAGCTATGTTCAAAGAGTTGTTAGATCCGCTAACTGTGAATAATTAGGCTCATAGCATTGGTCTAGCAAGGCGCTAGTTCTACACTGGGTATTGTCGAATAAAGCGCTAGCTTTGTGCTGTGTATAATTATGTATAATGTATTACTTTCAAAAATTGCCTCAGTGTAGCTTTGGTTCTATACTGTTATAATTATGATCAAGGAATTTGTCGGTTTTTGTTTGAGCTCTTTGCTATTTAATCAAATCGTTTGGTTTTGTTCGAGTATCCATTATATTTAATACGGCAAAGATGGAAAAAAAATGTCTGTCCTAGCTCAGTAAGAACAAGTTTTCGAATTACTCTGCAGATCTGAGAGATGCAGGATATCATGATAATTGTTCTTTCTTTGATATTATCTGAAAAGGATAAAGTAGGACAAAACTTGCTGCTATGTTGTTGGTGTTGGTCTTATGTATGAATAGATTGTTGACAATAATGTAGTTCTGATTTTTTTTATGTAAATAATGCTAAAGAGCCACCGCGAATTGGTACAACTGATTTGACCACAGAAGAAAAATAACGCTTTGATGCCGCTGTTAACCGTACCAGTGGGCAATGTTGTTTTTTTTGTTTGTTTGTTTGTTTGTTTTGTTTTTTTTTAATTTTAGGACCGCGAGATTAGTAACTGAACAATCAAAGTTCATATTTAACATGCTGTTGTGGCTTGTGTCATAAACAGTTGAAAAGGGTGAATTGTTGAAAAATGATGCTCCAGTAAAAAAAAAGATTCGAAAAAGTTGAGTAAAAAAGAAAGTATTAATTATAATAAAAAATAAATAAATAAATACAGCCATCTTCAATCTTTAGTTTTGACAATACTGTTTGTAATTTTTTTTTTGTTGTATAGCCCCACTTGGAAATGGATTATTCAATACAGCAATTCTAACTTGCGTTGTTTTTTGTAGTAATAAGCTTATAGGCTTAAATCTCAAAAGTAGAGCTTTGTTAGTAAACAGGATTATCAAACCTGTAAAAATAATTTCAAAAAAAAAATTTTTTTATAATTATTGAAAACTTAAGTATGCGGTTTTTCAAGCAGTTTAATATGCTCCTCAAATTAATGTAGTAATAATGTGTTTGCACGAGCTTATGGTTAAGGGATTTGGGTTTGGTTTCTCTTAATTCAGATAATAAAAGGTATGCAATCTCAGCTTTCAAGAATAACGTAAATCCAGAATCCGCAGCTATAGCTTATGATAAGAGTTAAAAAGAAAAGGTCTTGTGCTACATTTTTTCGGAAGCACCACATTTAAAAAAGCAATGCAATATCTCCATAAATATGCTTTCAACACTTTTAGCCAAACAGGATTATTATTTTTAAAGTGATACTTTAGATGAATCGGTGCCTTGCAAAATTCAATCTTGAATTTAGAATTAAATAAATCATAACATAAAAAGGAAACCTGTCGTTAATAAAATCAGAACATTAAACAGTTAAACCTGGTGAAAGTAACGTATTATAAATGATGATGTGCTTCAAAAGTATCTGGACAGCGAAGTCTGTACTGCCAGATTTTGATAGTTACGAAGGTAAGATTTACCAAAACAAGTTAAACTTGATTCCGTACCCATTTCTATACAAGGAGAAAATTCTCTTTTGAAAGATTACGTTGCAAGAATCAAAAATGACAAATTTAAAATAAAATTGCCAGACTGTAATTACTGTCCAGAAGTACTGTTCTGCTTGATCTTATCGCCACGCAGTATTTACAGCTATAATATGTTGTTCGTTTATAAGAAGTTAAATTACTCCTTTTAATTAAAGGAATGATAATTATTTGATAGCAACTCTAAGCTCTCAATAGTTAATTTACACTATAAAATGATTATGACAATCACGATTTTTTTTCCTTGCTTCAAAGATAATTGGTAAAAAAAATATGGAAAAAAATCTAATGGTCTAACATTATACAACGCAAATCTTAAGCTTAGCCTATGCCAGCGCTGTTTTCTGTGTGTTTTCTGTTGCGGTTGACCTTGTCTGAAATGAATAATGACGTTATTCATTCCATCGCAGGTGGTTATCACCTGGAGTCTTACCTGTGGAACTACTACTACTACTACTACTACTACTACTACTACTACTACTACTACTACTACTACTACTACTACTACTATTACTACTAGTTAAAAAAGGATAAGCATCATTGTAATTGATTATTTTCAGTATTTTCCAGTAAATTTAATGTACAGAGTATTTTTTTGAAAATCTTAGACCGACCTTCAAGCTAGCATTAATTGGCCGTTAGAGCTAGATTTTCATAAGTGCCTAAAAAATTTTATAGAAATATAAAAACCTCTTTTTCTAAAGTAGCTAGTTGCTTTTCTGGCCTGTACTGCGACAGCTTGAGACAGAGGCTAATTCCTTTTGATTTTCAACTTTCTCCTAAAAAATGCTCCACCTTCTGTAGGAGTCTTTCTGGTCAGCTTTTTTAAAAAAATTGTTTAATTATTTAGTGCATGTTCCTGACTTCGTACTTGGTTTTCACCTTCGCAAATCGCTGCTCATTATTTCTTTTTCAACATTTTATCCCAGCCCTTACAATAATCTCTCCCCCATTCTCTCCATCCGCATATCTCTATTTGTTTCTTCTCTCTCTCTCTCTCTCTCTCTCTCTCTCTCTCTCTCTCTCTCTCTCTCTCTCTCTCTCTCTCTCTCTATCTATCTATCTATCTATCTATCTATTTCTGTCTCTCTCTGGTATCTTTCTCCGTCTTTCACTCGCTATGTCTCTTCTCTTGCTAATACATGTAAAATATTCAGAGTTATTGAAAGTCTAGAAATGTATTTTTCGATTAAAAATAATCTATAAAACATGTCAAATTTATTATTTCATTGTCATTCCCATTGAGACTTGTTTAACTGAAAGAAAAACAGAAAACTGGGAAAAGACAAATGTTACTGAAAAATCAAGAAAATTACAACGGAAGACCTAACTTACCAAACCGTTATTGGAATTGTTCAGACGTTGAATAAAATACGCAAATATAAAGTTCATGACCTTAAACTGTTAAGGTCCTGTCAGCTCTCAAAAAAAAAAATGCCAACTATTTTTTTAACTTTGAACATATAATGCAACTCACAATGTCTTGTCAATGATGGAACTTTGCACGTCAATAAGGTAACCAGGTACATTAATATAATCATATGGAGAGATATCAAAATAATTTTTTCTTGATAAAGAAAATATAAAAGCCAAGTGAATTTTATTTGACGGGTCGAAAATATAAATAAAAGAAAATTGACGAACCCGGTTAAATTCTGAAAGTAGTTCAATAATACAGCAAGGATATAATTGATACGACAGCACAGATTATAATTATAGTTTCCTATAGGTACACACAATGCAACAATTTTAGACTACCGTAGAGATTTAGT
Source organism: Elysia crispata (assembly GCA_033675545.1). Taxonomy (NCBI): domain Eukaryota; kingdom Metazoa; phylum Mollusca; class Gastropoda; family Plakobranchidae; genus Elysia; species Elysia crispata. Next base: position 450,027 of record JAWDGP010001827.1, read on the forward strand.
GTCCACAGCTGTAGATGTAGTGTGTGATACACACACACACACACACACACACACACTTTTTAACATTACCTCTGCATGAGGGTTAGGCAGTATCTCCGCAAAATTCTACGAAATATTTTGCTAAATATCGAAGCAACCATATTAGCTATACAATTTAGATTTAAAGAGCAAAGCCATAACTGCAATGCTATTTTGTTGATTGTTACCTTTCAGATTATATTCACATACTACTCCAATATTGCTGCCAACCTGGTTGTCTATCTCATCTTCAGAAACCGTTTCACTTAATGTATTCCTCCTCCTGCCTCCTTCTATGCCGGAAGACTGGTCAGGCCACCAAAGGCTGTGGCGTGTGAAGCCAACTGGCATCAACGTCCACCATACCCCTGAAGGTTTACTAGCAGCCTGGTTAAAAGACATTCTCATTGACACTACTTCTTTTTTAGAACAGGAGATGACGTCAGGTCAAGGTCTGGAAACGATGTGTCCCCTCACGTTACAAAGGCGAGATCACAATGGCTGCCTTTTGTCGATGAAGTTTCGGCTTTTCTTGATTGTTACATGTATTATTTCTCATGACATGGTGTCAGGAATGAAGTTCTAGTTATAGTCATCTCCTCTTACATTTTGATAATGACTAATGAAAGGTCATAAGTCTACTAGATATTGCCAAATATTATTGCAAGTTATGAACCCTTTGATGACCGATATTATTTTTGCAATAAAATCTGTACACAGAATGCTTATGAGAGACGCTTCTTAAGTAAAGAGATAAAACTATGAAAAAAGACAAACACTTCAAATTAATTAGAAATTATCTCAGTTCTTATAACATTGCATGAAGAAGTAGGAAATGTCATAGCAACTACTTCTTTATATTTAAATAAATTTGCGCTGTCTGGAAACTTATTATATATAGCGGTGAGTTGTTACAGAGCTACCATGTGTGGAATTGCAATCAGATTCAGTTAAACAGAGGAGAAAAGGGGAGAAAATGTTCCTTATTGGGTCCAGTAAAGCTTACCATTTAGGTGGAGAAAATTTAAAAGCCTTATCTTCCTTGTTGCGTTATATCAGTAAAACAGAATCTCAAATTCAAGAAATATATTGTATTAATTTTTTTAGTAAGTTTGTCACATAAAAAGTACGGTTGGATCAAATTCAAAGCACTGAAAAAATTCAAGAAAACAAGTCTTAGATTTTATTTTGCTCTTTCTTGGTAGGGAAAAAATATTTACAGTGCATGCATATACATGCGAAAGAGCACCATCAAGTCCATTGTTGGCTCTAGAGATAAATTGAGAAGGGTTCAGAAATTTGATATAAGGTAATGAAGATGTAACAAATAAAAAGGAGAAAGGAAGTAAGGGCAAAGGGAATGAGGATCATTCATACGTGTTGTTTGTTTTGAGGAACACTACAATAACGTGATATTTTCGATTAAAAAAAAAAAGAGAGACCTAGTTTTCAACAAAGATATGTTAAAGATCATACAGAGATTTATATATAACATACTATAAGTCACTACAGAACTATGCCTCTGGAAATTGTTTCAATATAAACTATGTACATGTCACCTTCATTGATTCTTTTGATAAGGAAACCTGAAGGAAATGTAGCTAGGCCCCTGGAACATAAAGCCTTTTTTTTTTCTATTTCTGCCTCTAGCAATAATTATAATGAGAATAAAGCGGGGAAACAACTCAATCCTGTAATGGTGAAAGTTTCTGTCATACTTTATAGTACATTAAAATTAAAAGACTAAATTTTCATTTGAACAATGTGGTACTACTCATTTTTCTTTGCTCTAAACTTAGACACTGTAATTGACACTATACTTTTACTTAGTATCTTTGATAGGGCAGGTCTCATTCAAAGAAACTCTGTTTGCAGAGTATGGCGAAAATAAAACTGTAACATTTATTATAAACCTTTATTTTTTTTATAGTGTGTAAGGAATAAAAAATAGACTGTAATAAAGAGAGAATTTGGTCATATTTTCTTTTATAAAAAAAAAGGAAAGAGCTGAGAGAAGACATAGCAAAAAACTGCAAACATGGAACCAGTTATTCATATGTATGATCTAAAAGAAGGAACAAGTAAAATTTATTTTGGAACATGATCGTTTAATATGAACATAATTAACAATTACATGTATGTATAATATAATATAATGATTGTGACAATCTCCAGAGCTTCCATTTCATGAGATGTTTCTACAGGTTTACATGAAAAAAAATTATAAAATTACGCTTAAAAGATGGTATTGATGCAACAAGACACCAAGACATCACAGTTAAGTTTGTAACGATGAGACAATGTCGTGTGATAATATACCAGTAAAAAATTCGCCTATTTATATTCAAATTAATTACATGTAACAGAAAAATGTCAACAGCTGTTGGAGGTGACGCTTCAAAACTCAAGATCAGGGTTTTTAACTGGTGGAGACTGTGTGGTAAGACTGTTAACTCGCAAATGACTTTTTTTCAAACTCTGAGCAGTAATCTGATAGGCATAAAAGGTTTTGTTTATCATTTTCTGAGGTGTGGTTGCTTGAGGTCTCAAAGAGAACATTTTTGTCTTTTTGTAATATGCTAATAATTGAAGTAAGCCGTGCTTCGAAAGTTTGTGAACCTAGTATTTATCAAGCACACTGAACAGATGAATATTTTTCCAGGCATTCAGATCTTAAGATATAGAATCAATAATATGCTATTAAAACTTTGTACCTACTAGGGTTTTAAAAGTCTGCTCAGTGATATATTACAAATTTATTTAATATCTGATATTTTATAAATCTAAACATTCATGGTGTCAGAACAGCTGTAGCTTTGGGCTGTAGAAAGATGACCTTAATTTCATTTTTCAGTAACTTTCTAACAAGGGCAGTTCACTCCCACTGTCTTTCAATTCTAGTTCTATTTGGAACTTCATAATCGTGCTTTAAACAAAGAAATTACAGGACACTCATTTGAACGACAACACTCAATGTTTTCCATATTTTTAAATCCTTAAACATGAAAAAAATACTTTTTCATATTCTAGTTTTTGCTGGACAGATTTCAATCTAATTCGTTTAATTGATAAAACTCAAACATTAGATTCAAATAAATGCAATTTTGTTGAATACTTCATTACAATTTTTTAGAAGTCAAAGTTTTTAAAATTCCATTTAAAATTCTTTGATTTGGCAATGTTAAAAGTAAAGGATAACAAAAACAAAAATATATAGCTCTCTCACAAAAGTTTCAGCTTCAAGTTCTGTGACTCAAACCACAGAAAATCAAGCAGTTTGACTAGGAAAAAACATTAAGTTCTCACTTTCTGGGCCAAGTGTCATGTGTAGTGATATTTATAATTAATCAAAGGATAATTCTCAACAATGATTTTGAAATCAAAACATAATTTAATTTATCACATTCAATTATTGAAATACAGTACAAAAATGGCTAAACACAATTATTTTTGGTTTGCAAATCAAATTTCATTTTGAAAATTACCAGGGTTAAAGCAAATTATGTTTGAAACCAAACAGATTTTAGGGATATGGGATCCTTAGAATTTCAGTTTAAAGTGTTCTTCTGCAGATGCCAATATTATTTTGTGGATCTTCAGAAGTTAACTCTCCTTATAAAAAAAGATCAGGAATATTTCATAAAATATGCACATTTGATTAGGTGCCATTGAACATAGAAAGGATGCAGAAAATCTAATAATACAGTGTTCCCGTAATTCAAGAAAGAGTAAGCAATGTTAATTGGTAAACAAATAAAATTTCATTCAATATTTTTTTTATACCTATGTAATAAGAAGATTTGCCCTCTAGAATGATAAAGGTAATCCATTAGATTTTAAGCTGTTTTGAAAAAAGTGCTGTAAAATAAGAATGTGCTTTGTAAAGGTAATATCAGAATGATTTTACAAATTGAAAAAAAGAAGGAATTATAAATTGTAAAAATATACATTTGAGTTGGTGCATGAATATAAGATTATGCAATTGTTAGATCATCCATGGTTTATCAACTGACCTCACATTGAGCCAGGGTCAGCTTTGGCATACTCACAATCACATCATCATTTGCATTTTTTAGAGTTCAGTAAAACATCAGGACCACTGCATATGGCAAATGTAAGATAACTAAGATTTGGCCTCTCATGCTAAGAAGCCAACCCTACAACCCAGCCAATGATTATTGAAAAAAAATAACTTTTGATGGGTTACTAAAGCAGTATGGTTGTCGAGCTTGTTGTTTCTCATATCTCGATTCGTGAAAGTCCATAACTACAAAGTACAAAGCATTAACACAAACATATATTAACCATCTACTCTTTACCATTGGTTTGAAAATTAAAAATATCTGATAAAAATTTTAAGGTATATCAATGGAACAAAAGAAAATTGAAAATGACTTTTTTTGGAGGGGGATCAGTAAGGGAGAAATTAGAGAGAATACAAAAGACTTAACTCTATTAAGAAGCTAAGTAGTTCTAGCTACTGAATACAGGATGATTGCATGTGCAAACAGAATTATGATAATTTTAATTTAAATAAGAGATTGCTTTTGTTTTTCTTTTATGTACATGTACCTCACTGAAGTCAAAATTCTGATAAATAAATATGTTTTTACTTTTCAATCAATACTATTTCATATTAAGCTAACTTTGTTGCAGGATTTTATCAAGATTTTCTTTAAACGCTTTTCCCTGTCAGTTTGCAGTGTTTGTGATCTTGAGTACCCACATCCACATGCAAGGCATCTTATTGTAAGAAATCTCAGGCACGTGGACAACAATCCCTTTCTGGCCCTGACTTGTGAACTTAAATGGCACTGAGTATCCCAAGAGAGTCACTGTGGTCTCTGAAGTGACCTGAGGAGCCCCAAGAGTCAGATCTCCTGATGGCCAGTTGAACAGGAATGCATAAACAGCCTTCAGGTCTTTCCTTTGAGTGTACCTTTAGTTCGGAAAAAGTCAAGCATAAAAAACCTATTTTATATAGCAATTACAGACACCCCAATCTTGAAATCACACAATGAAGGTGTCTGTGCACTCAGATTTTTATTAACATAAGATCTAGGCTAATTTGAAAGTTTTAAAGAAATATGGCGTTAAAATAAAGTATGATGAAGTGATATGGAAGGTGGTTTGGTAAGTGGCTATTATAAAACAAGGCTTTTGAATGTAAATGGTCTTAATGATTTCTTTTAAATCTTTTTTTAAAGCCAAATATAGGAAAATTTATAATACATAATGAATAAAGAGAAAAAACTTTTACGTCCTCTCTTTATTTCATGATTGATTTCAGTAATGTGGACTAACTAAACTGACATTTATATATTCTTCTAAAGATCAGAATGTACAGTTAACGCTCGTGAAGACAGACATTTGCTGCTGATTTATCTAATATATAATCTCATATTAGTGATATCAAGACTATGTTTAGATACAGACTTCAACCCTATAAATTTCTGTCTATGTGTGACTTAAGTTAGAAATCACAATTGATTTCAAGCAAGATAAACTTTATTAGCACTATATTTAAGCTGGCTATTCCATTGATTATTTCAGTGAGATTATGTATTGCGTGAATTGTGTGCTGCATGCAGATAAATAATTATTCCCAGTCTTAGTTTTTAATTTTCCTTTTTTCATGATTTGAGTTTTGAATCTGCCCTGTGTCTCAGTATTCAACTCTTACCAAATGCCAGATGTCACTGTGTCATTTTGGAAGGCCCATGGTCTAGATTTGTACACAGCCTCTCCATTGATGCCCAACCATGATCCCATCTGTCGTAATCTCTCCTCGTAAATTGGTGCAATAACACCATCTTTTGTTGGGCCAACATTGATCAAGATGTTGCCATTGCAGCTTTAAATTTCAAGAGAAAATTTTATATATTTTGGAGGATAATAAAAGCAGTAGGAGAGGTGGAGAGAAGGATGTTTTAATGAACTCTGGGGGTGTAGGACAAAAATTTTATCATGTGGATTTTTAGCCATACCAGATAGAAAGACATATTTGTTCTTCTCACAAGCTAGCTACAAGCAAAATCCACATTTTTTGCATTCCCATATAAAGTTATATTCATACGTGGAGGTGCCTGTTACTGGGAATTCAAGTCGAGTGAATGAAATAACAGCTTAGAAAAGGTATATATTGAAATAATCTCTATAAAACCCTCAAGTTTTACCTAATTTTGAAATGGAAAAAAATTCAATGTTTACACTTCAAATCACTGACCTATGATGTTCAATAAATTGTAGTTGATTGCAGGCATTACTAAACTCACCTGATAGTTTCAGCAATATTCTGCAGCAATGATTCGATTGAAATAACATCTATCAACGCTGTATTTCGGCGATAACCCCAGGATCTTCCATCAAGCTTCATTGCATTTTCAAATTTGCGCTTCTGGAGAGTACCTATTAGAGAGCAAGCAACAAAAGTGTTTTAAAATAACAGAGCCAAATTAAGGTTGCCACATCCTGATTTGCAAAATTTGAATCCTTTCAGAGTTAGCTGGGGTTTATTAGTCATGCTCAAAGTCTCTTCCCCACAAAGTTTCCTTTTTTGGTTTCAGTTTTGTGGATCAATTTATAGAAAACTAAGTTTAGAGATTTTTTTGTGAAACCTGTTTCTTCTACTGACTTGATACCAGTAATTTTTTTCAACTGGAGCTCCTCAGATTCTACCTTTCAATGTTACTCAAAGGACAACAAAGTGTTACACTTCTTTTGTGCAGCATTCATAACCCAATAACTGTTTTAAAAAAGTAGTCCTGGGGTATGGGAACCAGCCAGAAGGGCTGTTACTGTTTACTGGCTGTGGTATGAAATGAATCTTTTTACAGCATAATAAATCTAGTTCACTTTTCATGTTTTTTTTTTTTTTCGGTTCATACTGTAACAGCTGATACAGAGCAATATAACGTAGATCAAACAGTTCTCATTATGTTAATTTCTTCTATAGACCACCAAGAACTCTTCCCACCTGGATTATAATGGTCATGACATGTGAGAAATCCTCCATGATGACAAAGAGCACCGTTTCCCCAACGATCATTGGTCACAACTGTGTCCTTCACAGGACTGCAATGAAGATATGAAGAAATAAAACTTTAGACTTGGTTAACACTTTGTCTATAATAACTCACAATAGAACTTTGAGAAATACACATTTTGGAGCCTTTAAGTTTAATTTGCTTGTGACTTAGAGAGTCTGACTCAACACCTAAAAAAATAAAAACCAAAATAATGAAAATTATGTATATCAAGTTACAGTCCTTTTTGCCTCTACAGACTAGATGAAAAAAAAAATTAAAATCTTAACAAGATCATTGATATGATTAAATAGAATTATTTATGCTTTTAAGATTTGGAACTTTGCAGTTTTGATCTCAAAATGCGTTGTGAACAATACTACATAATATTAGAAGTAAAACTAAGATAGAATTACCTGTTACTATTATTAATAAATATAGTAAAAGTATGGTAAAAGAAAATTTCATCAATTATCATCATAAAAAAATGTTAGAAAAAAAAAATTATGTACAAACAACTCCAAAACAAGAACCTAATGTAAAAAAAATGGAAAGAGGAAAAAAAAAAAAAGAAGGACTTGCAAGTTAAAAAGGACAATCTCTTACCAAATTAATGTTACTTAACTAAGAGGTACACTCATTTTCATTATAAACTTATGACCAAAGCTGATAGGAGCTATTTGAGTCTGTCAAGAATAAACTTACTTTGGGGTTAATATAGCAAGGTTTCAGGTTAAAAAGGTTTCCAGTTTAAAATTCAACTTGAAGTGCACTTCATTTTACCTTTCATTATAAAGCCAGGCCAAGAAGTGAGTGCTGTTCCAGTATTCATCTGGACCGTTGCAGCCATCTGACCAAACAACATCAGGTTTGTATGTATTCACAAGCTCGTAAAGCTCTGGCAGAGTTTTATCCTGATGAAGTTCAGTGGAATGGTTGCGTTACTGTAATGCTCAAACAACATTCCAAAATTCTTTTTTCAACCTTTTTTTTTTTCCACGGTGGCTTCATTTAATTCATAAGCAGTCCTAGTTATATTTTTTTAAAATGAAGAATTACTTTTATATTCCCTTAACAACTTTTCTATCTTTACAAAATTCGCTTTGTACAGTTTATCTTCACGTTTCCCTCACTTAAGTTCAATAATAAATTATGCATGTTACATTACTCAGTTTGAACCAGAATGTATCATTGTAATTTTTATTTACTTCTTTCCTAAAAAAAAAATAATTTTTACTTTAGTTCAAAATTTTCTTAGAAGAAATGATAAATTGATCCTGGTTATTATTGATAAAAAACCGTTTAATCCAATATAAAAAATAACACACACACACATATATATATATATATATATATATACAACAAAAAAACAATATTATACATACTATACAATACTTACAAAAACAAAATCCTGTGTTTTAAAACTATTATTCCTATCTTGCAAATATAATGGGTTAAACCATTCAAACAAGGAATGATAGATTCCATATCTCAAGTTCGGATATTTGCGGATTGCTTTAGATACCTCTCCTGGACAGGAATAAAATGAGATTTTTATTAATGGTATCACACACTCACACAAAAATTAGAAACATCAAAGTGAATTATTCATCCCTATGCATTTTATAATGACAGAGGCTTTCAAAATGCTCTCTCTCAGAACCAGGCATCAGGTTTCGGTTTAGATTTAGTTCTGAAGTTTCAAGTAACATATCTATACTCATTCCTTAAGCCAAGTTACAAGGAGCTTAAGACAATGCTCACATATTAGCAAAGTCCATTATGATGAATCATTGACACCGGGGTCACTAATTAAGATTTATTTACATGTTTGTCAATGCCATGGGTTGACAGAAAAATCTATAAAATAGCATGATTTTAGGCAAAACTATTGTTACCAACAAGATCTCGCTTTGGTCCTACATCCATTGCATTCCAGTTAAAGGAATATTTAGATGGCCAGCTAGTGAAGCCCTCATGGTGCTTGGTTACTTGAACAATATATCTGACCATGGATAAAATATTGAGATTATTTGCTTTTTCTGTAGCTTACAAAAATAAAAATCTTATTCCAAAGATAAATTCAATACTAACATTGTAATTGAGATCTTCCCCACTACATGGTGGTGGAGTAAATAAGAAATCTTAGAGAGTATTATTTGATCAAATTTAGATATCATCATTTTTCTCAAATGTCTCTAAATCCATGAACATTAAATATTATTGCTAGATAGACAAAGACAATTAAACCTAAAAGGTTACTTTTGCCTTTTCTATCTATCTTAGAGCACCAATGCTTTATTACGCTGATTGAATCTTTCATGTATCATTTGACAGTTATGTTTTTTGTGCCGTACATTGACAAAACTGATAATTATCTTCTCTCATTTCCTCTGAGATGCCACAGTTGAAACAATATTTATTGAAATAATCATGCCTTGTTAGAAAAATAAATTACAAATCAGTCCAGCAGGTTTTCTATCCAAACGTTTGGATGTCAAGGCAACTGGTTATCAGACTCACAAAAGCCAGCTGAGACTTGAGCTATAACAAAACAAAGCCACATAGTCTTGGCTTCCATGGCAAGACGGTATGGTTCTTGCAATTTTTACCATGAAGATGATTTTGAAATTTGAAATTTGCACATATCAGACATGTAATTTTTAAAATGAATGCATAGAACAATCTATATATTAATCTTTAATATATTTTAAACCACAAATATCCATTAGGTAACAACCAGTTTTGATTCAACAATATTTTTTTCCTTATAAAGAAAGAAAAAATGTAACTTGGATTCTCATTATACCATTTTTGGTTTGAAAGCTCATTGGCTGTAGCGTAACACTCTTTAACTATACCTTGCTCCAGAGGCATTGAAAATGTCTGCCCAGTAGTCAGGTTTGAAGATCCCTTCCTGGACACTGAAATCCTTGGCAAAATCTGCATAGGTGAAGTCAGGTTTGTAGTTGTTTTTCATGAAATTCACAACTGAGGGGAAAGGTTGAGGTCCCTGCCAGTGATACCAAAACCATTCACTGCTGTAGCTGGGTACTGAAAGGTGCAAAGAGATCGTGGGAGATTGATTTCTCAGAACAATTGGGGATATAGGCGCAACTCACGTCAGGCTTCACAACTGAATGTTTCCCGACGAAATCTAAACTTGTACTTGTAGTTTTATGGGATTTTATTTTAGAGCAACACAAAAATCTTAATAATTTATCTTGAAAAGTATTTATTTGCAACAAATAAAACCTTCATATTCGTGTTCTGCATATCAAATTTATCATGAAAAATACAATCTTAAAGCTTAGGGTGAGTGGGGCCAATATAATACTGATTTCTCGGTAAAATTTCAGATATCGGCCCACCTCACGTCGGGCTTCACAATTTAATTTTTTGCCGACGAAATCGAAACTGTAGTTTAATTGGATTTTAGAGCAACACAAAAATGCTTATAACTTGAAAAGTATTTATTTGCGACGGATTAAACTTTCATATTCGTGTTCAGCATATCAAATTCATTAAGAAAATTACAATTTTAAAGCTTAGGGTGAGTAGGGCCGATATCTGCAATAATACCGATTTCTCTTGATCTAAATCTAGATCTAGATCTAGATTTAGATTTCTAGATCTAGTCTAGTTTTCTTTTACCTGAGAAAACACCCCAATGTAAAAAGATTCCAATTTTCCCTTGATCATACCAGACAGGTAAAGGTCTAGAATCTATAGATTCCCAGTTCGGCTCATATTTGATGGACTCAGCGCCATGTAAGATAACAGAAAGCGTGATAAAGAAGGAAACAAAATTGCTGTTAAAGGCAGCCATTCTATCAGGTGTTTGCTTCCTGGCCTCTATTGTTTCGGATGTTTCCAAACACTGTGAAAACAATGATCATGTGATTTGTTCACATGACCTTTTGATCATGTGACAATGCTAAGCTAGCTTGCTTTTTTTTTGGCTTGTTTGTAAGCACATGACTGTGTAAGACTTAATAATAGCGATACATAGTTAAAGAGAAAGAAAGACTAATAAACTGCCATGGACACACCTATTAATATTAAAAAAAAAAAAATGTAAAAAAATAACAGGATAGAGGCAAAGAAAAAAGAGATAGATATAGAGACAGATAGATGGAGAGAGAGAATGAGAGATAGAGGAAAGAGAGAATGAAAGAAGAGGAACCGGAAAGAAATGGAAGAAATAGCGACACGTGGTTTGCTCAGGACTTTTAGTATTAGCCTTCACACATCATCTTCACAACTGTCAAAATGGAAATATTATAGTGACGTCTGTGTCTCAGAAAAGAGCACATACAAAAAATAAAAAAAAAACTACAGGTTACTAATGGCCATCTGCATTATCTCCATAGTACACTATGATCGTTAACAAGGGGTGCAAACCTACATACAAACCAAACTAGAAAAAATAGATTACAAATTATTGTGATTTAGTCCTTTAAGGTCATATAATATGTTTCTTCATGTGCTTTGTAAGCAGTGGCTTACCAACACTAGTAAGAGTCTGGGTGGGTAAGCTTTAACTTCCTTGTGGGTGTAAAGATAATGCGAAAAAAAAGTAGGAATTTTAAAAAGAATGCAGATCTGGTGCATTTATTACCTCCCTTCATGCTTTTTACCTCCCCCCCCCCCCCCCCCCCCTACCCCCACCCCCACACACACCCAATTATCTCACTCATTTTTTTTAATTCATTCTTAAACAGTTAATTCTATTTCAAAATGAAACCTTTATCACTTAAAAAAAACCACCAAAAATTAAATTAAACTGCAATTTATATCAAAACAATATTCATTACATCAAAAGATTTTGCTCGATATTGGAAATTTTCATAAACAAGCAAATAAATAGGATATCCCTAAAGGCGTAAAATATTTCATGACCGGGATTAAAATCTGTAGGATAGTGTGAAAAATTTTATTCCTTCATTCGCCCTCTCTTGACTTCCATATAGAAATTTACCATCCTTAGTCCTCTATGTATTCACTCTTCCCTCCTTTAGCTCTATCCTCTATCCTTTAGAGCGTGCAGTTTGATTCTTTCATTCAATCTTCCATCTGAAAAAGATTAAAAATTGGATGTTCTTATGAGCAATTACGATCGAGACAGAAACAAAATCAAACCAGAGGAACATTGAGAAGGGAAAAGGTACAAGAAATGCAAGAAATGCAATCCCCACCCTTTGAACTATAATTCAACGGAATCTAGATATACAAAAAAGGTATATTTCTGCTTCATTGACAACACCGAAGCATAAAACATGTACTGATAAAAGACAGCAGCAATGCGAGTTGATGGGGAAATCAACTGATTAAAAAAAATAAAGCCTGATGTCACATAACGATGTGTGCTTTCCCCAGACATTTTCTCTCTACAGTGAAATTATTATGCAAAACCTAGAAGGAAACCCAGGAATTAAAGTAGGAGGGCTAAACTTAAAGAACTTGAGGAACGCGATGACACTGTATTAATGCCCGAAAATAAAGAAGACTTGCAACAATTATTAGACATCGTTGAAGAAGAAAGCAGAAAGAAAGGGTTGGAATTGAATCTTGCCATTGCACTAAATTTCCCCTTCTCTTCACTTTTTATCATGTTTGTAATGGTACTGGATCTAGAGGTTGATGGTTTCTTTTGGTTGAACTATAATAACTCAAAACATAATCACTCACATCAGGAAATACTTTGCATGAGACAATACAAATAGTGACCACACAGTTGGTCCTATGAGGCTGTTCCCTGTGAGCATAGTTATAGTCCAAAAAACTTTGGTCCATGTGCTCTCAGCGATGTGTGAACAGAGTGAGAGAGAGAGCGGATGGCGGAGAGACAGGGAGGGAGAGAGAGTCAGACAGACAGAGAAACAGAGAGATGTCTTTTTATTTGTTTGATAGTTTTACTACTTCATTAAGAGAAAAATCCATTGCGCATGATTTTTCTTGTAATAGTTTTTTTTAATCTAATTTGTCAGAAATTTTCCATTTCAACAGTTACTTCCCTGTAAACGTGAGTCTATATTATTAGATCCCTACACTTATTTAAAAAAATCATGCGTTTGCTGAGTGATTAAATCTTGGCTGAAAGCGTTAAGTCCTTTCATATGGACCGAGAATCTATCAGAAGGAGGGAGAGAAAGAGAGAATGAGAGAGAGAAGGAAAGAAACAGGGTCAAATAGGTACAGAGAAAGAGTGAGTAATATAAAAAACATACAGAAAAATATAAAGATTAAAAAATGTATCTAAAGTGGGGGAAGAGAGGTAACTAGAGAGGGTGAGAGGATAGAATGAGAGAGAGTGGACGTGGAAGAGCCGGATAGAGAAAAGAGAGAGAAGAAGTAGAAAGGGGAAAATTGAATTGTACCACTCAGTTTAAGACAAATGAGGAGTAAAAAATACTGACATAAACGGAGAAATAAAATCATCGAAACTGAAACAAAGAAGTAAAAGACAGAGAAAGAGAAAGAGAGACATAGAGGGTGGAAGAGGAACTACAAAGAAACGAAAGAACTGGCTAAATACAGTTAGAGAGTAATATTCTGACATACACAGAGATATAAAGATATAAAAAAGATCATAATTCATAGGACCAAGATTTAAAAAAATGAGAGAGGGGGGAAGACAGAAATTGATGCTAAACAGACAAAGAACTAAGACTAAGAGAGAGATAGAGACGGTCAGACAGATGGACAGAGAGAGAGAGAGAGAGAGAGAGAGAGAGAGAGAGAGAGAGAGAGAGAGAGAGAGAGAGAGAGAGAGAGAGAGAGAGAGAGATAGTGAAAGAGGGCGAACTCGAGAGAAAACAAAGAAACAGCTACACACTGTTAGAGAGAAAGAGTGAGTAATATACGTACTTAGAGGCAGACATAAAAGTAACAAAAATGTATAGAAAAGGAGAGATGAGGCGCAAAAAATATAAATAGAGAGAAAAAGGGGGGGGGGGGAATGACAGAGAGACAGATAGTGAAAGAGGAAGAATCCGAAAAAGAAGAAAGAAATAGCGACACAACAGTGAAAAAATTGCTTAGACAGTTGCGTGGGACGCTTCCAGTATGTAAAAATCAACTGATCAAAGCTGCTCTTATGACCTACAACAATTAAACCGTCATAACAATAACTCTTGGACAATAATGAGGTCTGCGGACAGGAAGCTGTACAACACGATGGCCAGAGAGACTAAGTCAAAAGTCGCTTTTTCCTGCTTGCTGAAGATGAGAGCGATTGGGTCAGTAACAACACACAGCACCTGTAATGTTTCACATGAGCAAAAAATCTTATTTAGTTTTATATTTTAGAAACACCCTGTTAAAATACTTCTATACAAAATACTTGAGCCTGCAAAAAAAAAGCAAACAAAACATTAACAAGTACTCTGAAATACAGGCTTATCAAAGCCAGTTCAATCACACACACACAAAGCTGAAATCTAAAATGTGACTTCGTTTTTTCAAACATGTTCATAAATTATGGTTTTTGACATAGTTCTTAAGTTTTAAAGAAATAAACAGCCAAAGTGTTCAATTATACAACTCTCTTGAGAAGCTTCAAGTAAAATATCTAGTTCAAAATGCTTATTAAAATTCAGTAAGGCTTTTTTTAAAACTTTTTCAGCTTTCCTAGTACAAAAAGCCAAAGCACTGTTTATCAAAACTAAGAAACAGCTCAAAATACAAAGTTATCAAGACAAACAGCATCACTAAACCCCAAAAAAGATACCAGCAAACTAAGGAGACTAATTGGTCAAATTAATGATGAAAAAAACAGAAATTGTTCCATAACTCTTGAAGCTGCTGGGAAGGTACTAACAGGTAAGCAGGTAGCAAACGTTTAAGCAGAAAACTATGAAAACGAAAGTCATCTTCACAGTGATTCTCTGCTACAAATAGAGGCTAAAAATGAGAAGGAAAAAGGAAGCAAAAAATCAACAGTTGAAAAAACGAAGAAAGAAATAAAACTATATGAACTACTCTCAGCAATAAAAAAGTCAAAGCTAGCTAAGAAAAGCACCAGGAGAAGATGAAATAACCAACCAGATGATTAAAAATTTGGGAAACACTTCTTTACTGAAACTACTAGAAGTCTTCAACCTGAGCTGGAAAACTGGAACAGTACCAGAAGTATAGCCCACAGCCATTATGATCCCAATCTACAAAAATGTTGAGTTGCCCTGCAATGGATACCACCTTACTGCAGAATCCTGCAGAATTATCTCCCCCCCCCCCCCTTTTCCTAGACAAACATTGGAGAGATGGGACCAAACATCATCACACTTCTTCGTATTCGGCAGTGCCGCTTAAAAAGACATCTATATAAAATTGAAATAGAAATCTCCCCTTCATGTGCCTGTGGTATAGACGGGGAGCAGTTAGTGAAGAAAGTAGGAACGAGATATTTAAATGTATGTGGAGTTCACCTGACCAGGAGAAGAAAGTGTTTGTGAAGAACACGATTGACTGCGTTACACCTCAGGGAAAGTCAAGGTCTCTCACAATGAAGTATCATCTTAACGTGAGTGGCGTGAAAAGAGTTTATAAGACTTTTGAATATATTTTGAGTATTAAGTATGTAACAATGGACCTTCAATTTGTTTTGTTGTTGTTCTCGAACAAATGCGTCGGCACTTTATTACAAAAATAAACTGTTCACAATTTCACTGTGTACCAATTGGAAAGCATAAGCGTTGTATTTTTTATATCTGGAATGAATATGAAGGTGGTTTGAGAGGGAAAAAGTTTTCGATGTGTGTTGGGGATTTTTTGTCGTTGGACTTGTCTGTCATTGAGTTTTCCAGTATTTTGATGGATGCGGCTATCAAAATAGAAATTTAGAAACAATTAGTTCTGCCTTTTCCTTTTTGAGCCTAAATTATGAAAACAAACTCCCAAAAAATCCCCAAGCTGGTATACTCTCAAATGATTCTTGTTTTGCAGATTATTCCCTATGGTTTCATGTTTTCTTTATTACCGAATGTATAGTCTTTTTAACAATAATGAATGTCAGTTCACATCTATTAATCAACCAGGTGCCGTGCTCTTTAGAGCTCCCATGAATCTCTATCCCTCGTCGTTTTCAGTGCTTCTGTCACTCTTCCTACTTTGATCCACTGTGTTAGTCCATCCAACATATTTTGACGCTGTTTTCCCCTGCTGAGTTTTCCTACAGTCACTCCAGTTGTTTCAAGTTGTTGCAGTTTCTCTCTTCACATCACATGGCCAAAAAAAGTTGCCTAGCGTTTATGTTTTCTATTTATGCGTGATCTTGTTGTGTCGGCTTCTCATAACACTGTTTTGGTTGATTTCTTTGCAGTCCATGAGATTCGTGGACTCATATTTTGTTGTCTCCAATTTCTTTTGTAACTGTTTCGAAATTGTCAGGGCCTTGCATCTATACATCAAAATGGGTTCAATATAGCCCTCCAGGGCTCTTCTTCTTGTGTGAATCAAGATATTATGTGTAAGTAGGCCTATTGATTTCATCCTCTGAAAATTCTTTTTTGCTTGCGCTATTCTTGATGCAATTTCAGTGTTGTTGCGTCCATCACTTGATTTTAAAGATCCGGTTTATTTGAGTTGGTCCCTTTGCTTAATTCATTCCCTTTGATGAAGATGTTGATTTGTGGACACTCATTGTTTCGACTAACGACCATTACTTCTGTCTTTTTGATATTCGATTCCTTGCTTACTGCTTGGTTCTTGAACAATGTCTAATTAATGTTGCAAGTCTTCTTTATTTTCTGCAATTAATACAGTTTCATCAGCGTATTTTAAGTTGTTTACGTTGTGTCCTCTTACTTCAAATCACATGCACTTGCTATAAGTAAAAGTTTATGTAAAAGAGGCCTTTATAATGATTGATATAATAAATACAATAAACTTAACAACGTAGGGCATGTTGCTTCGCTATCACTCTTAAGATGCAATGATATAATGTGGAATACATATCAATAGTGCTTTAGAAGGAGGCGCTCGTTAATAATAATATTCCTTTACTCGTCTTTACGTTACTTTTCTTATTATTTCCCCCAAATCTTACTTCTTATGTTCATGGATGAATAGAACAGATCAAAATTTTGTATTAATTAGTTTCTTTGTTAAAAAAAAAAGCATATAATATATCCAATTTTTACATGTAAATTAAAGGAAAATCAACTTACATTAAGCTCTTAGGTTCAAATCAATACATAAACGTTGGCTTTAGCCTAAGGCTATTTCTGGAAATGAATATTCTAAATGGCTAATCCCACCACGACAATGCAAAGCGGTGTTAGCCGGCTTGTCAGAGTGTCTTAAAGAAGAATTCTAATCAGCTATTCAAGATAGACATTTAGAAATTCATTTTTCAGGATTGTAAACGTCTAAATCGATTTTTGCAAAATTCTTCTAAGAAAACCAAGAAATAATTTTACATACATAATGTAGATGTTATTTTCATACAATATGTACTCCTCCCTATGGAACTTGTTCAGGTGGCTTTTAAAACGGTTTTTTCACTCTCCTGTAAAGTTTATGAAATTTGAGATTGACGGTTAGAAACATACAACGACCATGTGTTTTGTCTAAAAAAAAAACAAAAGGGGGTGAAGGTTTTCAGCCACGATCCTCCGCCATATAGGCACTCTCGGTATCGCCTACTCATCCAACACCACATTGACGAAGTACCCTAGTCGCCGGTACCTCTGAGGAGGTTGTGGTTCTCACACACCCGTCCGACAAAGCTTCCCTCCCAGCATCTATTCTCCAATGTATAACGAGTGTATTATGGGAGGAGCCACACCAGACCCAAGGCATACATGACGACTGGCGCGCGCCGTCATAGCGTGTGGACCTTGACCGTTTTACGGGTCTTAACACCGTTAGGGATTAGAGCCAGTTCTTGGTTCGTTACCTAGCCAAGCTTACAACCTAATAACAATTGGAGGGCTTTATATAGTGACCTATTGGGAAGTCCAATTTAATGCAGTTTACTTAGTGTGCATATTGATGCATTGTACTAATTAATTTAATTAATGAACTTGGTTAGAGCTGCTAAATTTGACAAAATTGGAAAGCCATTTTGTTTACCTCAATTAAAAAATGGTTTTGTGACATTTACTCATGATTTCTTCATAACAAAAAATTTCACTCTCTTTAACGTTTCTGTCGCCATTGTGTTTACATCAGTGAACTTGTTTACAACATGAACGAACTACTGAGTACAAGTCAGGCAGTCTCCCACCCTCGCCAGGATATTAGCAAGTGAGAAAAGTTGTTTTATTCATCTTTTCCAACGAAATATCTATTTCTGTCTGTCTGCAAAGTTTTCACGAGTTAACACAAATTTAAAGAAAGTGTTTGCTACCTGTTTCAACTTTACGTTGTCATTTATAGATTCTTTTTCCAACCATTAAATCTTTTATGAAGCCTCAAAAAGACAAGGGTTTTAGTCTCAAGAGAAACTGAAAATTCACATTCTTTATTTATCACATTGCCAAGCCCATTTACTCTCTTTTTCTAACTAATATTATGTTCTACATCACCATTATTAAAGAGGAGAAGAAGAAAAAGGGAAAAAAAATAAAGCAGTTCGAGAAACGACATTTGTGTAAACACGACCTTTACACATAAGAATAGTAAATTTAGATATGTGACCATCGAGATCACGCTCCCCCCACACCTTTTTCCTCTCTCTCCCTCCTACGTCCTACACCTGTAACCTCCATGTCTACTCAACTGACAAAATCATTTCTCCTTATTCAAACCATTCCCATTCCACTATATGAATTCAACTCAACTTTATCTTGTATCTATAATTTATAAATACATATATAATTATACAGAAAGATATGCATACATATATATATATATATATATATATATATATATATATATATATATATAATTCGATCGACATACCTGTCTTAAAAACGCTTTAGAGGTCTGTCTATCCATCTGTTTGTTTCACCAGCCCCTCTTCGTCTTCCTCTCTTTCTCTCTCTCTCTCTCCCTCCCTCCCTCTCTCTCTCTCTCTCTCTCTCTCTCTCTCTCTCTCTCTCTCTCTCTCTGTTTCTCTCTCTAAAAGCAAAACGCACTATGAGAATGAGTGTCCCATGCTCTCTACATTTTTTGCTCTCGACCAATAATTTTAGGCACAAACCAACATCATGCATAGAAATCAAAGGCCAATTATTTACAACCTCTACATTGATGGAATGATCCAGCTGAAAATAAGTTATCAAGTTACCGGCAATCTCATGTAAATCAATTGCATCTATTAGTGAAATTCTCAGCCACAATCGTAGATTCATGACTGATTTTCAGAGTTGTTTAGTCAACAGCTTTAAAATATTTTCAGACTCCTACAGAATGCTAGACGAGAACGATTTCAGTTTTGTGTTGAGGTTTTACAGACCTTCTCAATTCATGAGCATTATATTATTTAATCAACTTCCTTCTTAAATTTAACATTGATCAGTCTGTGACATAATCATTTTTTTGTTATGATTTTATCATAAAAACTCTAGGTTCTCTACCTCACTATCTTTTTCTTCACCTCTTTCCTCTCTCTCTCTCTCTCTCTCTCTCTCTCTCTCTCTCTCTCTCTCTCTCTCTCTCTCTCTCTCTCTTTCTCTCTCTCGATTTGGCTATGTCTCTACATATCTTTCGCTGTACCTGTGCGTCCTTATTTCTTTCTCTTTTTTGGATTTTTTCCCCCTTCCACGCTCTCTCTCTCTCTCTGTCTCTGTCTGTCTGTCTTTTTGCCTCTTTCTCTCTGTGTCTTACCCGTTCTCTCTCTCTCTTTCCTTTGTCTTTTCTTTGCGACTCTTCCTTTTCCGGACTGTTTCCCTTCCATGAGCTCTCAATCTTTCTCTCTCTTTCTCGATCTCTTTCTCTCTCTCACACTCTCTTCTCTCTCTCTCTCTCTCTCTCTCTCTCTCTCTCTCTCTCTCTCTCTCTCTCTTTCTTTCTTTCTCTCTCTCTATTATATACTTTTCGCTTTTTCTCTCATTTTTGACTAGACTTTTATATCTTTCTGTCCATTTCTAAATCAATATACGGAGTCTCCCTTCGTAAATGTTTCTCGCTATTTCTTCCATCCCTATCTGGTTCTTCCTCCCCCCCCCCCCACTCTCTCTCTCTTTCTTTTTATCAAGCTCTCTCTCTCTCTCTCTCTCTCTCTCACACACACACACACACACCCACTCTTTCTCTCATATTTATTTGCACCTCTTCCTCCATTTATTAACATTTTTCAATCTGTAAGTCTGTTTCTAAATCTGCCTATTAATCGGTCCTCCTCTATAAATGTGTGTCGCTATTTCCTCCTTTTCTTTCCGGTTCTCTTCTTTCATTCTCTCTCTCTCTCTCTCTCTCTCTCTCTCTCTCTCTCTCTCTCTCTCTCTCTCTCTCCATCTTTCTACTATCTCTATATCTATCTCTCTTTCCTTTGCCTCTTTCTCTCTCTGCTTCTCTCTCTCTTTCGCTCTCTCTCTCTCTCTCTCTCTCTCTCTCTCTCTCTCTTTCTCTCTCCTTGTATCTGCTTTTCACCCTTACTCTCCTTTTTGACAATTCCTTTATATCTCTCTGTCCGTCTTTAGATCAGTATATTCAGTTTTCCCCTGTAACTGTTCGTCGCTATTTCTTCCATCTCTCTCTGGTTCTACCTCATTTAGTACCCCCCCCCCCCCCCACCCTTTCCACACACCCCTTTTCTCGGTCTCTCTGTCTCTCTGTCTTTCTCTCTCTCAATGTCTCTCTCCCTCTCTCTCTCTCTCTCTCTCTCTCTCTCTCTCTCTCTCTCTCTCTATGTTTGTTTATAGCTCACTCTTTCTGCCTCTATATATTTGTGTGTCCTTATTTCTTCCTTTTTTTTTGATTATATCACTTCCATGTACCCTCAATTTCTCTCTCTCTCTCTCTCTCTCTCTCTCTCTCTCTCTCTCTCTCTCTCTCTCTCTCTCTCTATATATATATATATATATATCTGTGTCTGTATTTCTGTCTGTCTGTCTTTCTATCTCTATCTCTCTCACTCACTCTATCTTTCTATCTATCTATCTATCTATCTAACTATCTATCTCATTCTTTCTCTCATCTTTGTGCTGCTTCCTTCATTTATTAATATTTTTAATCTGTAAGTCCGTTTCTTAATCACACTATTAACTCGTCTTAAACTGTGTTTCCCTATTTCCTTCATTTCTTCCCGGTTCATTTTCTTCTCTCTCTCTCTCTCTCTCTCTCTCTCTCTCTCTCTCTCTCTCTCTCTCTCTCTCTCTCTCTCTCTCTCTCTCTCTCTCTCTCTCTCTCTCTCTCTCTCTCTCTCTCTCTCTCTCTCTCTCTCTCTCTCTCCCTATCTCTCTCTTAAGGATTCTGACTTCTTAATAAACCTTTCTGAATGTATCCTTTCTTTTTTTTTTTTACATGTTTTTCTCTATCTTCAATTCTTTAATGAATACGCGTCAATGTGCACGCTTTGTCTATGCCTATGCCTGGTCTTCTGTTATAATTTTTTTTCAACCACTTTTTCTGCGTCCGCCGACATGTGTTACAGCCTCTTTAATTCTGTCTCTATCTTTTCTCTTTGCAACATGTGGGTGCTTCCGAAGGAATGAGGAAATTGGGGGTCCATGAGGCGAGAGTAGCTGAACCACAAAATAATTAATTGCGTGCCTTTATTCCCCACCGTCACCGTAGTAGCAAACTGAAATATATAACACGAATCTTTTTGCACGAGCAGTTTGTTAACTTTGTATAAAATCATGATTGAATTCATTATATTAAATTTGTTTGATGATTTTTCTTCTTGATTTAATACACTTAAATGCATTTATCGACTTAATTAAAAAAAATTAATACAATTTACGACACACGCCTACGAGAAAGTCGCATGTTGTATGTTTTTTCTTCTCATAATTTTTATGCATGAGGTGTCGTCAATTTTGCATTTCAACAGTTACTTTCTTCTAAATGTAAGGCCTACACATATTTAGCTGAGTTCATGCCCTTACTGATTGATTAATTAGTGAGACCATTTCTTTCTAGTCTTCCTGGGTCTCCTCTTTCACACTAGCTCTCTCTCTCTCTCTCTAACTCTATCTCTCTTACTCTCTCTCTTTCATTCTCTCTTTGTGTCTATCTCCCCAGCACTCTCTGTTTCTCTATCTCACAATCTTTTTCTTCACACCTATTCTCTCACTTTCAATACAGTGTTCTATCTTTCCGTATCTGTCTATGTTTATAACTCACTATTCATATGTAACTGAGTGGGACACTTTCTTTATTGTATTTCTAGTTCTTAATCTCCCATTTTCCCTCCCCCCCCTCTCTCTCTCTCTCTCTCTCTCTCTCTCTCTCTCTCTCTCTCTCTCTCTCTCCCATGATCTGTCAATGTGTCTGTACATATTTCACTCTTTCTCTTTACCCCAGCGACCTGATTTCAATTTTCTTTTCACTTTATTTCCCTAATACGCTCGCTCTCTCTGTCTGTCTTTCTGTCTCTTTCTATCTGTCTGTCTGTCTCTCTCTCTCTCTCGCTCTCTCTCTCTCTCTCTCTCTCTCTCTCTCTCTCTCTCTCTCTCTCTCTCTCTCTCTCTCTCTCTCTCTCTCTCTCTCTCTCCTGCTCCGTCTTTCTTAACTTTTTCTTTTCTTTGCGACTCTTTCTTTTTCCGGATTATTACTTCCCACGCCCTCTCAATCTTTCTCTCTCTCTTTCGCCCTCTCTCTTTCGCTCTATATCTATCTCTCTGTTTCTCTATCTCTCTTACACACTTTCCATCATCTTACGCGTCTTCTTTTATTTATTAATGTTTTTTTTTATCTTTACGTCCGTTTCTAAATCAGCTTTCAGTCAGACTTCCTCTGTAACAGTGTATCGCTATTTCTTCCATTTTTTCCGGTTGTTCCTTTTTCAAACTCTCTCTCTCTCTCTCTCTCTCTCTCTCTCTCTCTCTCTCTCTCTCTCTCTCTCTCTCTCTCTCTCTCTCTCTCTCTGTCGCTCTATCTCTCTCTCTTTGTTTATCTGTATATCCTTCTATATATCTCTATGTCTTCTCTTTTTTCTGTGCCTCTGTCTTGTCATTTTCGAATTTTATTTTTTTATTTTAATTAGATGTGTCCATGGCAGTTTTTTAGTCTTTCTTACTTTCTAATTATGTGTCGATCTTTCTTTCCTCTAATTCTGATTCTCCATCTTCCTCAATTATTTCTCTTTCTGTCTCCTGTTTGTTTCATCTTTTTGATCATCTCTCTACTTCAATCCCATTCGCTTTCTCTCTCTCTCTCTCTCTCTCTCTCTCTCTCTCTCTCTCTCTCTCTCTCTCTCTCTCTCTCTCTTTCTGTTAATGAATCTGACCTCTTTATAAATCTTTATAAATATATCTTTCCTTTTGTTACATGTTTATTCTATCTCTAATTCTTTAATGAACAAGCGTCAATGTACACGATCTGTCTATGCCTGTGACTGGTCTTCCATTTTTTAAACCACTGTTCTCTGCTGATGTGTATGTATTTCTGTGGTTTTCTAATGTCTATCGAAATTAGTCGTTTTCATCTGTCTTGTCTTTGAATCAATATTTACCAGCGATCCTTCACCGTTACAACGTTATTGTCATCAGTTTCCTTGCTTCACATCTATTCTCTCACTCTCAATACAGTGTTCTATCTTTCCGTATCTGTCTATGTTTATAACTCATTATTCAAATGTAACTGTGTGGGACACTTTCTTTATTGTATTTCTAGTTCTTCGTCTTCCATTTTCTCTCACTCTCTCCCTATCTCTCTTTCTCTCTCTCTTTCTTTCTCTCTCTTTCTCTCTCTCTCTCTCTCTCTCTCTCTCTCTCTCTCTCTCTCTCTCTCTCTCTCTCTCTCTCTCTCTTTCCTTTTTCTTCATGTCTTTCCCTCCCACTTAAGATAACTATTTTTTTCTTTCCTTTGCGTCTCGTCGCCCACTTAAGATAAAGATTTCTTTTTCTTTCGCATGTGTCTATGTCAATACATTACCTTTCCCTCTAGCTGTATGTCTCACTTCCTTTGTACTCTTTAATTTTATTTCTTTTCCACTCTCATTCTATCTTTTCCTCGCTATCTCTTTCTTCTTTGCTTCTCTTCTGATACTTTTGAGAAATTAATTTTACTTTTATGTCTCTACCTTTATCAGTTTATTAAAAAATAATTTTCCTTATATTATATATATATATATATATATATATATATATATATATATATATATCGCTATTTACTTACAGTCTCATCGAGGCAGAATCTATCACGATTTTAGTACTGAAAAGATGATATGACGTGCCAGTCACCAGTGCACAGTGCGTTAGTGGAGTAAGGGAAAATTATATTAAATTTCTCTCACATGAAAGATAACAAATAAAAAGAAGGGTGTTGCATATTTAATGGATAATGCCCCTTTCAAAGTTAAAAAAACAAACAAACAAAAATACATCTCCTTATAAAGGAAAATATTCAACTCCCCATAAGGGAAGAAATGTCATTAGATTGCAGGGGGTGAAGGGTTTCAGCTCTGAACCTCCGCCATATAGACACTCTCAGGATAGCCGGCCCACCGACACCACATCGACGAAGTACCCAAGTCGCCGGTACCTCTGAGCAGGTTGTGCTTATCACACAACCCACGACAAAGCTTCCCTGCCAGCATCCAAGCACCAAAGTGATGCACACAAGTGTGCATCCCGGTGTTTTATGGGAGGAGCCACATCAGACCCAAAGCATAAATGACGACAGGCGCGGGCCGTCATAGTATGTGGACCTTGACCGTTTTACGGGCCTTAACACCGTTAGGGCTTGAAGCCAGTTCCTGGCGAAGTTGCCTTGCCAGGCAAAGTTCAATCTCTCCTGGTTCATTTAAGTTAACAGTGACACACTTTCTTCAAGCGGTTTACTTGTGACGCATTTTCTGATAATTTTGCTTAATATCCATTTTATGAAGGTAAAAACTCGTGAAATTGAACTAAAAACTGCACTTCTTACCGAATATTATATAAATAAAAAAATATTTTTTCTCTGTTATGAAACATATTGAGATGAATTTCAGGAAAATCCTTTAAAACCTTGTATGGTTTTTAAGATATGTAACTCCACGCAATGACTGATTGGCTTGAAATAGCTGTCCTTTGTATCAGGTGAATGTGTTCACGTTGTCAATACCCCTGGGGGTTTGTTTATATTTTGTTATGACCTTGACTGCCTGTATCCTGGTTGTTACGAATAATTTAAACTAAAGTAAAAAGAAATTTGATTCGTCCTTTCGCAAGGCGAACCCTTTTTTTATTTCGTTAGTGCGAGAAAGAGAGAGAGAAAGCAGAGGGAGAGAGAGAGAAAGAGGAAAAAGAGAGAGAGAGAGAGAGAGAGAGAGAGAGAGAGAGAGAGAGAGAGAGAGAGAGAGAGAGAAGGAAGGAATCGGTAAGATATGTTTTTAAATAACTTTTTAAATTAGTCGCGAAGACTATAATGTGTTCGAGATTCATTTGTCGTTGGTTGTTTTGTTGTTGTTGGTGGTGGTGTTTTTGTTGCTGTTGTTGTTGTTGTCGTTGATGATATTTTCCTCGTACCATTTCATTGTTGTTTCATCTGGCCCGGTTGATCAGTATTTTTAAGATCGCGTTGTTAACTGTTGATTTTGGGTTTTATTTTTCATACGTAATTAGTACTGTTACTCAGTCTGGAAAAAAAAAATAGAAAATATTTTTTTGAAAGTAACAATATGAAACGGGTTTGGTAAGGAATGAATGTGATGAGTCGGCCCAAAAGAAAGAATGACTGTAAGACGCTGAAAGCAAAATTTTGATTATGTTAATGGTTGAAACAAGTTTTATGTAAGGTTCGATTGTCATGATTTTGAGAACGAAAGAGAGAAGAGAAAAAATACACTGAATAAAATATTCATATGTGTTAATGAAACGATTGTTTGGAAAGAAGGTGAGATATACAAGGTACTAAAAAGGATGAAACCAAATAAAGCATCGGGGCCAGATAGTGTAAGACCCATCGTCCTAAAACGTTGTGCCGAGCAATTTCCGGCGTCTTTTGTCCATTTTCAATGTCTCTTAAGCAATGTACAGTCCTAGAAGTATTGAAAACATCATGTATTGTTCAGTGCCCGCCCCCCCCCCCCTCCCCCCCCAAAAAAAAAAAACAACAAAAAAACATGTTCATAACATGCATTATTTACGTCCTGTCGCTCTAACACTTTGCGTTTTGAAAATTTTTGAAAAAAATTTATTATGCCTGATATTAACGAACTCGTTGGTAATTTCTACCAATATGCTTATGAATCAAAAAGAGGCGTTGATGACGCAATTCTACACGTATTAATTAATATGTATGCGAACTTAGACAAACCTGAGGCAGGTATTTGTCTTAAGTTCTGAGACTTCTCCAGCGCATAAAACCAATCAATTCTTGTGTTAGTAGATCGTAACTATAAAGAAGAAATTAATAAACTCTTTCGTTGAGCGGTGCGACAGGAATCATGTCTAGTCCTAAATATAAATAAAACTAAATATTTGGTGATTGATTTTCGTAGACAAGAGAAAAATCCTGAAGCATTAATAAGTAAAGAAAAAGTAGTGCGAATGGAAATATTTAAATACCTTGGCGTTGTTCTAAATAATAAACTAACTTGGGAAAATAACACAGATGTAATTGTCAGTACCACTAAAACAAGAAGGTATTGTTTATAAGGAAACTCAGGCAGTTTAACATTAATCCAAATCTACTCCAAATATTTTATTCTTTAATGATGTGGTTTTTAAGGTTTGCTCTCATCTGTTGTGGAGGTAACATTCAAAAACAAGGTCGGTGGGGGAGTGGGACGGGGGGGGGGGGGGGGGTAAGGAATAATAGGTAAAAACATGGCGACCTAGACACACTGTACCAACGACGTAAGGCTCACAAAATGTTAGAAATCATAAAAGATCCGACGCATCCACTACGTAAAGAATAGACACCTCTCTCTCTCCCTCTCTCTCTCTCTCTCTCTCTCTCGCTCTCCCCTCTCTCAGTGTCTATTTTTTTTTTATTTAAATCACTTTATGTGTACCTGTGTGCCCCTATTTCTTTCTTTTTCAGGTCATATCCCTTCCATTCCGCCCCTCTCCCTCTCCCTCTCTTGCTCGTTCCCTCTCTCTCTCTCTCTCTCTCTCTCTCTCTCTCCGTTTTCTTTTCTTTGCGACTCTTTTTTATATCTTTCTGTACGTATCTTCATCAGTGTATTACCTAGTCTACCTCTGTAACTGTGGGTCGCTATTTTTTCTCTCTCTTTTTGGCCCTTTTTCTTTCATTCTCTCTCTCTCTCTCTCTCTCTCTCTCTCTCTCTCTCTCTCTCTCTCTCTCTCTGCTCTCTTTTCTTTGCCTATCTTATGTCATTTTAAAAAAATTTTGAATAGAAGTGACTATCGCATTTTATTACTCTTTTTTTCTCTCTAACTATCTGTGGCTATTTATCTCTTCTTCTTCCACACAATCTCTCCTTCTGTCTCCCTCTGTTTCTCTTTCTCTCTCTCTCTTTACCCCCTCTCTACCCTCTTTCTCTCTGTCTCTGTCTGTCTGTCTGTCTGACTTTCTCTATCTCTGTCTTGCTTGTTCGCTCTATCTCTCTGTCTGTCTGTCTCTCTCTCTCTCTCTCTCTTGCTTGTTCGCTTCTCTACGAAAACGATGCAATTTTTATTTGTTTTTCTTTTATTACTTTTTAAACATGGATTCCCGAAAATTTTGCTTTTCACTGGTTAATTTCTTCAACACGTAAGGCCACATTAGAGTTCATGCGCTTATTGAGTGATTCATTCGTGTGGCTATTTCTTTCTTCGCTTAGTGGTTCTCCGGTTTCACACTTACTAGCTCTCTTTCCGTATCTCTCTTTCTTCAGTCTCTCTCTCTCACTCTTTCTCTTTCTCTCTCCCTTGGTTGTTCGTTCTAAATCCTTTTTTCTCTTCTTTGCGACTTTAATGTCAGTTTTACTTTTTTTTCCGTCCCTGTCAATGTCAATTTATTACTCTCTATTTGTATTTAACTGTGTGTGGACTAATTCTGTCTTTTATTTTTGGTTCGTCTATTTCCACTCTCTCTTTCTCTCTCTCTCTCTGTCTCTCTCTATCTTTCTCTCTTGCTCTCTCTTTATCTTTCTCTCTCTCTCTCTCTCTCTCTCTCTCTCTCTCTCTCTCTCTCTCTCTCTTCCTTCCTTCAATGTCCTCTTTTTAGAATATTTAAAAAAATTTTTTTTTTTCCTGTAACGATTTCGGTATATTACTCAATCTTTGTCTCTAGTTGCAAATTACCTATTCTTTATCCTCTTTCTCATTTTCTGCTCATTCTCTCTCTCTCTCTCTCTCTCTCTCTCTCTCTCTCTCTCTCTCTCTCTCTCTCTCTTCCTTCTTTTCAACCTCTGCCCTCTGTATTTTGAATATTTTTAAAATTTTTTTTTCCTGTAACGATTTCGGAATATTACTCAATCTTTGTCTCTAGTTGCAAATTACCTATTCTTTATCCTCTTTCTCATTTTCTACTCTCTCTCTCTCTCTCTTCCACCCTTCGATCTCCTCTTTTTAGAATATATTTTTTATTTTTTTTTTCCAGTAAAGATGTCTGTATATAACTCAATCTTTGTCTCTAGTTGCAAATTACCTATTTTTTGTCTTCTTTCTCATTTTCTGCTCACTCTCTCTTCTCTCCCTGTCTCTCTCTCTCTCTCTCTCTCTCTCTAGCTATTTCTATTCCATGCTCTCTCTCTCTCTCTCTCTCTCTCTCTCTTCCTTCCTTCAATGTCCTCTTTTAAGAATATTTAAAAAAAATTTTTTTTTTCCTGTAACGATTTCGGTATATTACTCAATCTTTGTCTCTAGTTGCAAATTACCTATTCTTTATCCTCTTTCTCATTTTCTGCTCATTCTCTCTCTCTCTCTCTCTCTCTCTCTCTCTCTCTCTCTCTCTCTCTTCCTTCTTTCAATGTCCTCTTTTTAGAATATTTTTAAAATTTTTTTTTCCTGTAACGATTTCGGAATATTACTCAATCTTTGTCTCTTGTTGCAAATTACCTATTCTTTATCCTCTTTCTCATTTTCTACTCTCTCTCTCTCTCTCTCTCTCTCTCTCTCTCTCTCTCTCTCTCACTCTCTTCCACCCTTCGATCTCCTCTTTTTAGAATATATTTGTTATTTTTTTTTCCAGTAAAGATGTCTGTATATAACTCAATCTTTGTCTCTAGTTGCAAATTACCTATTTTTTATCTTCTTTCTCATTCTCTCTTCTCTCCCTGTCTCTCTCTCTCTCTCTCTCTCTCTCTCTCTCTCTAGCTATTTCTATTCCATGCTCTCTCTCTCTCTCTCTCTCTCTCTCTCTCTCTCTCTCTCTCTTTCCTTCTTTTCTTAACCTCTGCCCAGCTGACTTTTGATATTTTTTTCTTGAATATCTGTCTCTGTCTGGATATAACTCACTCTTCCTAAATACCTGTGTGTCCCTTGTTATTTCCATTCCATGCTCTCTCTCTCTCTCTCTCTCTCTCTCTCTCTCTCTCTCTCTCTCTCTCTCTCTCTCTCTCTCTCTCTCTTCTTCTTCTTCTTCTTCTTCTTCTTCTCTCTCTTTCTTTTCTCAACCTGTGTTCTATGACTATTGATATTTTTTTCCTGAAATATCTGTCTATGTCTGTATATAACTCACTCTTTCTCAATACCTATGTATCCCTAGCTATTTTCATTCCATGCTCTCTCTCTCTCTCTCTCTCTCTCTCTCTCTCTCTCTCTCTCTCTCTCTCTCTCTCCTTCTTTTCTTAACCTCTGTTCTATGACTATTGATATTTTTTTCCTAAATTATCTGTTTATGTCTGT
This sequence comes from Elysia crispata, assembly GCA_033675545.1. Taxonomy (NCBI): domain Eukaryota; kingdom Metazoa; phylum Mollusca; class Gastropoda; family Plakobranchidae; genus Elysia; species Elysia crispata. The sequence goes on from JAWDGP010001827.1 coordinate 479,905, forward strand.
ATATAACTCACTTTTTCTCAATAGCTATGTGTCCCTAGCTATTTTCATTCCATGCTCTCTCTATTTCTCTCTCTCTCTTTCGCACAATCTCTCTTCTCTCTCTCTCTCTCTCTCTCTCTCTCTCTCTCTGTATCTCTCTTCCTCTCTCTCTAATGTCATTTTGGAAACTATTTCTTATTATATTTAATAAATGTGTCCATGGTATTTTATTAATTTTTCTTTCTCTCTAACTGTGTGTCGCGATTTCTTTCTTCTCTTTCTAATTCTTTCTCTTTCACGCTATCTCTCGTTCTGTCTCCTTCTGTTTTTCTCTTATTCTCTTAACCCACTCTTCATTTCTCTCTCTCTCTCTCTCTCTCTCTCTCTCTCTCTCTCTCTCTCTTTCTCTCTCTTTATTTCTCTCTCTCTGTCTCTCTCTTCCTCTTTCTCTCTCTTTCCTTCTTTTCTTAACCTCTGTTCTATGACTATTGATATTTTCTCCTGAAATATCTGTCTATGTCTGTATATAACTCACTCTTTCTCAATACCTTTGTGTCCCTCTTCTATCAAAAAACCTGAACTTCTGTCCAACACCTAGCGCAATCAACCTTAAAGAACTCAGTGAGGATCTTTACAGATTTTCTCGTCGCCTCCGTCTCGCCGAATTTTTCTACGACGAAGACGACGAGGAAACAGACCACACTGCACACTCACAATCACCCCCTCCTGCCTTTCTCCGCAAACCTAGCTCTTTCACCCCTGATACTGGTAGAGATTTAGCCTTAGACACTTTCATTAAAGGGGTGTCTTCTGAAATTATGTTAGAAAGACAAAGAAACATTTTCTCTAATCTCCGCAACGAGGAGAAAGAAGCTCTCCGAGAGCTTAGAGATAATGACAAGATCACCATCAAACCTGCTGACAAAGGTGGGGCTGTCGTGGTTATGGAAACCACCGACTATATTGGAGAGTGCACTAGGCAACTCGACAATACCACTTATTATAGGATTCTTACCTCTGACCCTACCAATAGCTGTAACAAAAAGATCCAAGAAGCCATAGATAAAGGGATAGAGGAGAAGGAAATTAGTTCAGAGATAGGCAAAGCCCTCCTCGTGCCTCATCCCACTCCGGGAAGGTTTTATATCCTTCCCAAGGTCCACAAAGAAGGGAACCCAGGGAGGCCCATCATAGGTGGTAATGGGTGCCCCACAGAGATTATATCTCAATTTGTGGACTACCATATGAAGGACCTAGTCAGCCAGCTACCTTCATATGTGCAGGACGACATGGATTTCCTCCGAAAAATCCATGATATCAATAAGACAGGCCCTCTTCCTCCAGATACCCTTCTATGTACAATGGATGTCAGCGCATTGTACACTAATATCCCACATGAGGAAGGTACGGACGCCTGTCGCATAGCGCTGGAGGAAGGCAGAGATCAGGGAACAAAACCATCCCCCTCTTTTATCTGTACATTAATACAACTCATCCTTACGCTCAACTTCTTCACTTTTCATGACAATACATACTTACAAACTCACGGCACCGCTATGGGTACATGTATGGCCCCTACGTACGCCAACATCTTCATGGGGGCCATCGAGAGGAGACTTCTGGGTTCTTTCCCAGACAAACCACTTGTCTGGCTAAGATACATAGATGACATCTTCCTCATCTGGACCCATGGCCGTGCCAAACTAGAAGCATTCATCCAACATGCCAATACATTTCACCCCACCATCAAATTCACCAGCAACATTTCGCCCATCCACGTTCCATTCCTTGACGTCATGGTCACTCTACTAGACAACTATATCCACACAGATCTTTACTCTAAACCCACAGACACCTTCAATTACCTGCATTGGTCCTCATGCCACCCACAACACACTAGGCGTAGCATCCCATACAGTCTCGCATTTAGATTGGTTAGAATTTGTTCCTCAGAAGCTGCTCTCACACGTAGACTCAACGATCTTAAACACCATCTCAAAAAACGCGGTTTCCCCCCAAACAAACTCAAGCTGCCATTAACAAAGCCCTAGAAGCACCTAGATCAAAAGCCCTACAGAGAAAGGATACATCCCTTACAGAGAGCCAGAGAATTCCTTTAGTGTTAACATACAACCCAGCCCTACCAAACATCCCATCTAGCTTTAAAAAAATACTTTCCTATTCTCCAAACTTCAGATCGATGTAAAAAAGCCATTCCGACCCTCCCCATGGCAGCTTTCCGCAGACCCAAAAACCTTCGTGACTCATTAGTGCACTCATCCGCGTCAAGACGAGACATTGTAGGCAGCGGACCATGCAACATCTCCAGATGCATGACATGCACATCCATCACATCATCGACAACATTCACCTCCACAATCACCCGCAAATCATACAACATTCTACATAGCCTCTCCTGCCACTCACACAACGTCATCTATCTCATAACATGTAATCTATGCAACAAACAATATGTAGGGCTAACATCACAAACACTACGCAAACGCTTCAACACACACAGATTCAACATTAACAACGATAGAGGCGACGCTGTAGCCAAACACTTTAACCTTCCTGGGCACACCATCAGCCACGCTAAAATAACACCGATAGATCA
>JAWDGP010001827.1:487500-490000 GCA_033675545.1 Elysia crispata
AAGCAATTTTGTGTTGCTCTAAAATCCCATTAAACTACAAGTTTCGATTTCATTGGGAAACATTTACTTGTGAAGCCGGAGGTGACTTGGACCGATATCTGAAATTTTACCATCTAATCTAGATCTAGATCTAGTCTGATTTAAAATCTGATTACCTTTTGCCTACTAAGTCACAGCGGTAGATCTTCTAGATCTAGACTAGCCTGCCTAATCTCACATGAAAGTGTTTGTCTGAAATTTTCATTATGATAAACAAAAGGCACTGCACCACTGGAATTCATCAATATTGCAAAACCATTGATTTTCTCATGGTACTGTAAAAATGAATTTGAAGACGCAAAATTTTGGTGTGACTATATGTTTACTTAGGTAATTCAACTAAAATGCCCAAATTTTATCAACAGCAGGATTGGGACTCAGTTTAAATGAGTCACAGTTGATAAATTGAATAATGCATTTTCCTTAACTTTTTAGGTGTGAAAATTGCATGATTATTATTGTCTGAGAACAAATTCAATTTTCAGTTCAGCTTTTAAAATATAGCAAGATAAAGAATTAACAGCTTTCAAATGTCCTTTTTGGTTAGCTTTACCCAAGAATTGCAAGCCATGAAACTATATGCTCTTGGCTTTGCAAAGCTGTGAGTCAATTGTAAAATCACCAATCCTTATTGCTACAGTAATTTTATTTGAGTAATCACCACTGATTCTTGAAGCTCAGTTAGGTAGGATTTGTAGTTTGATGTAATTTTTTCCCTCTTGTATGTGTGTGTGTGCTATTCCTTGACTATTACGGTTTCTTTTACCTAGGTTAATGCCCTTTTTTTTGTAGTGATAGTAGGCATTTATTAAGTTAGTTCCCGTCATTTCGTCTTTTTGAAATTTTTTGGGAGGTGGCTGGGGTCTCATAGCGGATTTCATTTAGTGTTACATATTTTACTAATTACTTAAATCCAACGACTTTCACGACCAAAAATGCAATATTCTAGGCAAAAGGAGTACTTAAAGACAAGGAATAGTTTCTTTATGGGAGTAGAATTGGAGCAATATCTGCGGTTTTTTTTGTTTTTTTTTTTGCCTCATTAGAAAAAAAAACAGCTAAATAATTTCATAAAGGTCTACATATGAATCAAAACCTTTTGATCCAAAAATGTTTTATGATTAAAGGATAGAATCAGAAAATTTTAGTTTTCTCTTTATGAATTTTATCAAACATCACAGACTTAAGTTTTGCAGGGTTGCATTTTGGCTAATTACTTTCAAGACAAATTTTAAGCAATTGTTTATATGTGATATTGTGCTTGTCTCAAAAAAATTAAATATCACGTATTGAGAAAAAACTAAGTACCTTATTAATGAATCAGTTCAGCTAGTCTAAATACAGACAGAATACTTTTGCAGAACCATGAGAGGATTTATTAACAGTTGTACCTGAAGATTCTCCATGTGAGTGAGGGATTCTTAGTGTTTTTTAAAAGAGAAGGACCGCCTCTGCAACTAAGATAAGGTAGATTCTGACTCTCTATCGCCCTTGATGTAATGGAATACATCTAGGATTGTTTTGGGCAGATCCCTCACATTCACAAGATCTTTGAATGTCATTTATCTCTTGCCAATTTTTGATGATAACCTCAAAGAAAGCTAACATTTGGCCTACTAAGTGAGAAATATGAAATGGCATGATGTATAGAAACCATTAGTTTCATTTTATATGTAAATTGCCTGCAACAAGAGGTAACTCCCAATTTGAATGAGCACAAACTTTTTTCTTTTTTTTTTTTTTCACAAATTTAAGGCTTTTAATCCATGAGTATTGATTCAACAAAATCGTAAATACACACCAAGGGTAAAAAATATTCAGGAATCAGATTTAACATATAGTTCTTAAGCCAAAACAAATAGAATTATGACCCACAAAATTATTTACCTATACATACACACAAGTAAAAAATCAATTAAAATACAATAAGATAGGGGACGAAGTAAAAATAGATGCCAATTCATTTTGCTTATTAATAGAAAGTTCAATGTCTTTCCTTGGAAGTTGTATTAGAGAAGTATGTTGTTCCTTCAGAATTATCTTAAAATTAATTTCCTTACATCATATTCCTAGGGTTTCTATTTCTCTAATTTCAAGAAAAATCTTCATGTTTCTGCAATTTGGTCTTCTATATATTTAGTTTTATTATGCCTGCATATTTTAAAGTTTTAAGTTCTTTTCTTATATATAGAGGATAAAATTGTTTTTGATTTCGTCTGAAAAATTCTGGCGAAACCATGGTAGCAAAAAAAAAAAATAAAATTAAAATTTTGTTTCAAGGTTATCAAAATTAGGCTTAGTACACTTGTCTTAGTCTCTCAAGAAAGTTCTAAGGGAGGTAGTACAGTGGAGTTTAATGTCATGTATTATTTAAATCTTATCCCCCTTGCTACATGACCCTTTTCAAGGGACCCCAATAGCCTTTTAACTTGTGTAGAACAACCACAGCAACCTAAAGATC
>JAWDGP010001827.1:495000-505000 GCA_033675545.1 Elysia crispata
ACCTATCTGTCTGCGTATGTACGTGTGTGTTGGTGTATGATATCTGTGTCTGTATTAAATGTTAGTGCGTGTGTCTGTGAACCTATCTGTCTGCGTATGTACGTGTGTGTTGGTGTATGATATCTGTGTCTGTATTAAATGTTAGTGCGTGTGTCTGTGAACCTATCTGTCTGCGTATGTACGTGTGTGTTGGTGTATGATATCTGTGTCTGTATTAAATGTTAGTGCGTGTGTCTGTGAGCCTATCTGTCTGCGAATGACCGTGTGTGTTGGTGTATGATATCTGTGCCTGTATAAATGTTAGTGCGTGTGTCTGTGAGCCTATCTGTCTGCGTATGTACGTGTGTGTTGGTGTATGATATCTGTGCCTGTATAAATGTTAGTGCGTGTGTGTGAGAGTGTGTGTGTGTGAGTGTGTGTGTATGTGAGTGTGTGTGTGTGTATGTTGAGCCGCCATGCGTCCTCAGGAACAGTGTCAGGTGGAGGTGGTGGAGAGAGGCGCACGTGATGGTGGGCTCAGAAATGTATGTAATGAGCTTAAATCTACTGTCAAACTTTAACTTTTCGCTCTATTTACAACTTGCTGCCCTAATTGCCTACGGCAAAAAGGGCAGTTAGTAAGTAAGTCTATTTACAACAACTGATTAAGCTACATAATGGTTGTATTGTTTCTTTTCTTGTCTGATATTAATCTAGTCGTGTGCCTGTTGCTAAAAATTTAGCTTTTTTTTTTTTTTTAATTCAGGCTGTTTCTCCAGATACATCTGCGACCTTTCAGATCCTATATTACTTATTGCCAAGTTGTGGTCCAAGTGCTGTGTTTTTACTTCTCTGTTTGGATTCCCTAAAGCAATGCGGATGTTTAATGTTTTCAATTCTTTTCAGATAACTGTAGAACGTAACTAAATGTGTTGCTCTTTGAATTTTATCAATCTTTTATGCTTTATGCTTACTGCAGCAATTGCTGTCTCATTCTGGCCAGCTTAATGTAGGTCTAACTTATGCAGACAAGCAGAAAAGAAGGCGAGGTCTGGTTTATGGAGGTAGATAGGTATACGCCAGAGAGTGAGAGAGAGAGAGAGAGAGAGAGGGGGGGGGGGAGTGTCCTGTATACTTTAGCACGCATTTCTAAAGAAATAAATGTATTAATTGCGCAAATTTTAAGTTTAGTACTGGTGTTCCGTGGAGATTGAGGCGAGAAATGTTAGCTGATATGTAACTTTATGATAGCTCTCTGCTCTCGTCTCGCCCACGATTTCTTGCAGAGGGAAGAATCAAATTTAAACAGGGGCAACCGGAGGTCACCATTGATATCTGCACTTACTATTGGTTTTCCTTCAATATCTATCTAGATGTACAAAGGCCTGCACGCCTGGCCGTCTAGCCTTTTTTTTTTTTTTTAAATCTTCCCTCTATTTCTTCTAAGTTTCTGATCACAAAGTGCTCCGTTGACCGTATTATGAAGCGGGGTAAATACCAACTCCCTTCAAATCCCTTTTCCCTTTTCTTCTAGCTACGTTTGTTTCCCCCCTTCCTTACCTTTTCAATCTCCATCACTGTTGTAATAATGTTCTCCTTCTCTCTCTCTCTCTCTCTCTCTCTCTCTCTCTCTCTCTCTCTCTCTCTCTCTCTCTCTCTCTCTCTCGTTTTCCTTTTGTTACTTTTTAGCATCCTTCCTCACTCGTTCTCGTCTTCTGGTACCGTAATTTGCCTTTATTTCACAATTCTTTTGCTTCCTCCACTTCTTCTCCCTCTCTTTTCTTTCTTCCTCATCCCCGCTGCTGAATTGATGATAGCAGGTGTAAACATTGCACGGGTTTCACAGCGAGCATTTAATGATGAAATAACTAGAGTGCATAATTCTCTCTCTCTCTCTCTCTCTCTCTCTCTCTCTCTCTCTCTCTCTCTCTCTCAAACATATAAGCACAAGCAGAGCAATATTACTGTCTGGTGAATTTTAGAAACATAAATAGATGCTAGGCTGGAGTGGGGTCAGGGGGATGAGAGAGAGAGAGAGAGAGAGAGAGAGAGAGAGAGAGAGAGAGAGATAGAGATAGAGAAAGAGAGAGAGAGAGAGAGAGATAGAGATAGAGAGAGAGAGAGAGAGAGAGAGAGAGAGAGAGAGAGAGAGAGAGAGAGAGAGAGAGAGAGAGAGAGAGAGAGAGAGAGAGAGAGAGAGGTAGGTCTGTACCAATCGCAGTAACGCGCGGGGTCGTAGCTAGATCTCAGCTTCTATCAAGATTTTGTTGAAGGCTGTGAGGGCGCCGTCTCAGCGTCTAGCGCAGCAGATGTAGAAACTAGAAGGATAATTTACGTTCAGTTGGTCAACATCGCGCGCAACTGACGAGTTCAAGAATCAGATTCTAGAGTCTAGAATCAAGATCTAGAATAGATCGCGTAGTTCATCTTGTGTTGTGATTTACCTGGGGTATGTTTGGCGCTATTTATTCTGTGTAAACACCGGATCAACACCTTGAAATAATGAAGGAATTAACTAGATCTAACCTTAGTTTTAGTGCTTACTGGTTTCATGCCCGATCAAGAATTGATCACCTCAAATGAAACTTTTATTTATATACGTTCAAAGTTCAAGAAAACGGATATTTATTAGATATTATGATATATTTGAACTATTGTGATTGGTTTTCAGTGAGGGTGTTAGACAAAGGTCTGCAGATCGCACTAATTATAACATAACGTAGTCTAATTAAATGTAAGTGATGGCGTTACGCGACTTAGGATCCAAGGTCTAGATGGACAACTTCGGTGGAGAAGTTTATTTTAAAATCTCAGTTTATGTCCGCTTATTAAATCAAGATTTAGATCTGAGAAAAGTTTACAGCTCACCAAGCTCACTTTGTTTCAAGTTGGTTTTGCCAATGTTCTTCTCAGTGATCTAAAATTAGAACATTTTTGGTTCTTGTTGAGACTAGACATCTAGATCAAGATTCTAGATCTAGATCTGAATCTTAAGCCGTAGCTGAGGGCGGTGGGGATGTCTTACAGTAATTATCTGACATATATTTAAGCCTTGCTGGGGTCAATGCGGTAGTGGTGGGTGTATGTAAGATCGAGTAACAGCACTACATGTACTTTTCTCTCACCAGTGATCAAAGATGCTGCCAATAGTAATAAAGTAAATACATGTTGAGGAAACATTTCAGTTTTCACCACTTGTTTCATAGCACTCTAAAGTTCAACTTTCCGAGTGCGACTTTCATGTCCCAGAATCCGTGTAAAAATGGCATCACTCTACTTGTGAAACAGCTTTAAAAATACCATTCCATCATTTAACCATGCAGTGCCACACAGCTCTGATACTAGTGATAACATTTGTAGGATTGGTTAAGTACATGTACTCGTGACGGAGGAGGAGTTAATGTACTCGTATCTCTTGTGTGTGTTTTATTTGAGATTAATTTTCTTACATTCCAAGTATATCAATGCTTTAGATGGTGTGAGGAGTTTGTTTTGTGTAATGTATTAATGATGAAGTACTTGGGGAATATCTTTGTCAATGAGCTGCGTCAGATTAGAACGTCAGAGAGTGTAGATGAAACAGAGAGTATCGTAGTGCATGGGCTATATCAGTCATGCTGGAGGGCTGTGACATCATCATTATGAATATGCTATATCAGTTTTTCATTAGAAGGTTTTGTAGATATAATGTATCTGAACCTTTCTCTTATTCTTGTCTCTCTTTTTCTCTCACTTCCTGTTTTTCCTGCTTATTTTTCATATTTTTAGCAGCCTCTCTCTCTCTTCCTCTCCCTCCCACTTTGTGTATCTACCCCCTCTGTGTGAAGCTTTGCGTCTTTCTCCTGTGTCTAGCCATTCAGTCACGGTTCCCACAGAAGGTTTGGCTACAATAAGTGCCTGCTCCCCGTTGTGACTTCTTTGTTATTTAGACAATCATTGACCAGCATGCCGTGAAAGAAGCTAGCATCTATATGAAGCGCCATTCATTTCTAACCTCACCATCCTAAATTCCTATAGCAGTTTTGTCGAAACGTTCAAGTTCTCTTTGTCTAGCAGCATTTCTCCCATAGAACACATCTAAGCTGTCTCTGAGTTCACTACTACTACTACTACTACTACTACTACTACTACTACTACTGCTGCTGCTGCTGCTGCTGCTGCTGCTAGTACTATTACTTCTATTAGTACTGCCTTTTAGAGATTAGCATCATGATAGTTTGAGATCACCTTGGTGTGAACTAGCTTTATCAAACAATTAAACCAAAAAAAAAAAATAATAATAATAAAAATAGCGCACACATAGGGGATTTTGACATTAGTCTGGCACATTTGGCTTGGGAGATTGGGCCTCCAGAACATTGTCCGGTGGTGTGCCAGAGGTGGGGGATATGACTTTTATTAGCAACATGTACCGTAGAGAACTTTACCAGTGCTGTGGAAGTTGAGATCTCAAGCAAATTGTAGCGCGGTTTGCTCTAACAGTATTTGTTATATTTACACAATTATATGTAAACATGTTTGTATACAACGGCAATTACTCGGTGGTTGAATATTGATATCCCTGGCAAAGAAGATCTAGAAATAGATGTCGCTTCGTCTTATCGTGCATTTCAAAGTCGGAGCTATTGTCGATCAAGCTGTATGGGAACGAGCTGAACTGCTAAAGTTCTGCTTTGAAGGAGTGTTGCTGGGCTTAATGTGGTCTTTAGTTATACTCTAGTTTCAGCTTAGCGCTATGTTTTGAAGCAGTGTTGCTGAGCTTAATGTGGTTTATAGTCATACTCTAGTTTCAGCTTAGCGCTTTTTTATTTAATAATTATTTCATTTCCCGTGCCAAATGAATTATCAGATGAAATAAAGTCTACCAACTCTTTACCAGTACTACCGTCCACAAATTGATGCTGGTATAATTGACTGTATCTATGAGGTATCATGATGTCGCACACAGTTTCTTTATTTAACTAGTTTCAGATGATGTCATTGAGCTGGCCGAGCTCTGAGTTTTCGATATTTCTCTTCAGATTCTAGGATCCAGCCACACAGCAGAAAATGTGACCTTACATTTTCCTACATTCCACTTGGAGACCATTTACCGTCCGGTTGAGGTTAAGTCTTTCATTCCCCCTCACTTTTCCCTCTGCCCATTGAACTGGTTCCACGTCTAGGTATGACGAACGTCAAGGACCCACTTGACATTCTCTTGGTGGCTGGACGCTGCTCGGAGCCGCTCTCGTTTACAACTTACGCCTCTTTTCACTCTCTTCGAGCCAACCAAAGTCAAAACGTTTTAACTTTTTGTCACGTTGAGGCTTCAGTACAGTTGACACCTAGTATCGTCAGTATGTACAGTGAGGGCGATAAAGAGCTATATAATGTAGTCTCTAGAACTTTTGAATCAATCGAAACCAACCCTCAACATGGCAATCTAAAAACCCATATGTATATATATATATATACAGTCTCTGATATAGAAAAGAAAACCCGGTCCGTGTCTAAGACTTCTTTCTTATCCTCTGTCTTCCTCTATCTCTTAGTTAATTTCCTTTTGAATCCTGACTCTGAACCACATCGCAGGTCCATAAGTTTTAACTTTTTTTAAGATTTCACATCTTCTCTCATAAATTGAGAGAGATCGACACCCTCCCCCCCCAAAAAAAAAAAAATCACCGGAAAGAGTGAGATATAACACGTTAGACATGGAGAAAGAGAGATAGAATGTTAGGCAGAAAGAAAGAAGCAAGGAGTTTGATAGAAAGATAGACAGAGTTGTATAGACAAACAAATCGATAAAGCAGCAGATCTATATAACATTAGAGACGGCGAACAAAGCGAAAGATTGTAAAGAGGGTATAGGGTCTAATAAATGCTGACAGGTTCGGAGAAATAGAGAGGACACGTTTCCAATTAAAAAAATGTTTGATAACTAGAGAGGAAAAAGACAGTTAGCGAAAAAGGTAAAATTAATAAGACTTAGATGAAAGTAAACAAGGGGAGAGAGAGAGAGAGAGAGAGAGAGAGAGAGAGAGAGAGAGAGAGAGAGAGAGAGAGAGAGAGAGAGAGAGAGAGAGAGAGAGAGAGAGAGAACTTACTGGTTTTCCTTTGTTTGGGTGTGCTCAGTGAATCACATCGGTCTTATTATTGTGAGCGACTCATTCTGTCAGCAGAGCTACAGTCTACTCAGCTAGAGGTCACACCTTGCTACATTCGCCTGTTACACACCTTTGCGCTCTCTCTCTCTCTCTCTCTCTCTCTCTCTCTCTCTCTCTCTCTCTCTCTCTCTCTCTCTCTCTCTCTCTCGTTGTATCTTTCTATATCTCCTTTTAAGTTCACTTATTCTGTCTGTTACCGCTCCTCATTTCTCTATCTTTTAACTTATTTAAGATCACTTTTTCGCCCATGTACTGCTCTCTCTCTCTCTCTCTCTCTCTCTCTCTCTCTCTCTCTCTCTCTTCCTCCCTCTCTCTTCCTCTCTGGCCCACTCCTTCACTCCATCTGTGTGTGTTTGTGTGTCTTAATGACTCACACCTTTTGATAGCCATTTCGTGCGCTACCAGTAGAGCATAGCAGGCCGGCTACATGCGCACACGCCTCTACTATAATGTGATATCTATCTCCACCTCCTCACTGGTGTGATGGTTAAACAGTGCTGGGGTCTACATACATGTATATTATACAGATCTAGATGTCCACACTATAATATCTGAGTGTGCATTTGTGTGTTTGATTTAGTAGGTGGGAATGACGATGCCCAAAAACGTTTCTTTTTATCGGCTGTATAAGACAGTGTAGACCTAGGAGAGGAATTTCCATTACTTTACCTTATCTTAAAAATGTTTCTTTGTTTCCGCTTGAGGGAGGGTGAAAGCCTCAGTGCAACTACAGCTGTGTCGTTTATCAGTCTTTCCGTCTTCTAATTTAGTCTCTTTCTTCTTTGGATATCTCTCCAGTCTTATTCTTTAGCTAGCTAGCTCTCTACCTAACTCTATCTATATGGCAACCATTCTATGTAAGGGTTATCCATTAGTCTGTCTAACTATCGCCCTATATGGCTTCGCCCTTATTACCTATCTGTGGCTCTTTATCTATCCAGCTATTTATCGTTTTATTTATCAGACTGTTGTCGATAAATATCCATGTTTAAAGGGGGGAAAGGCAAAGGCGACTTGTCTCTGTCTGATTCGAACTGTGTCTTTTTGTGTGTCTATGTCACTGTATAGCAGTTTCTCTCTGTGTGTATTTCCGTGACTGTTGTCTGTCTGTGACTTTTTCTATTTATCTCTGTCTGCCTGGGATATCAGGGGGAACTCATTAGACCTTCCCCAGTTTTTGTAGCATGAGACCTGAATACACTTGTAAGAGGAAGAGAGAAAGACGGGGTAAATAGAATGTGTGTGTGTGAAAAATAGAGAGAGATCAGTTCTGTTGGGCTATTTTATGCTAGACAGCAGTTAGACTTAGCTTTAGGCACATCCTAGCTTTTGTGATGTAGAGATTTCTATTCATATTCTTCTCATTTATCATTATCTGTTTATGACTTCGTCAACCCCACAATCTTTTAGAGAAGTTTAGAACAGAGTTAAGAGAGATATTCAAAAAGAATGATAAATCGGATGCAAAGGTGGACACAACGTTCCATTTTCCTGATTCAGACGTATGATCTATCGAACGCCAGACACTCACATTGCGTAAACATTTTCACGTCGCCTGAGTCTGTCGGAGAGGGCTTCCGCAGTTCAGGTTCTGGCTATTTATAGACATGACGTCTGCTGGAAAGGCCGAGTGTCCTACTTCTGCTCATCTTTCTGAAGCTGGTCAGGCAACACATTTAGTTCCTGTTCGAGACGCTGCAGCCATAATGCAGCCCTGCCTTATATTAGTTACAAGTCATTGAGACCATTTTGTAGTGAGGCTGGATGTCCTCGCTAGATTGCGGGCCCAAAGATATTAATTTAGGCAGAAAATCAGAGTTAATCCTAAATGTGTTATTGCAAGCGCTTGCTCTTATGTCAAACCTGAACCTGGACTAGACTAACGAATCAATTTATGGTGCAAATCTTTTTAAAATGAAAATATTTCTTTACTTCTGAAAATAAACACTAATCTATTGAAAATCTCTCGAAGACCTGGTAGGATTACTTCTCAATATAATTTGAATTTTAAGCTCATCACTTGAGAGGATGATTGCTTGCTAACCTCTGGTAACAGCTGACATTTCTTTGGATGCTGCACAATGTTATCATCATCAGAGGTGCGAGGACATGGACATGTATTATAAAATAATAATAATAATAATAATAATAATAATAATAATAATAATAATAATAATAATAATAATAATAATAATAATAATAAAAAGGATTTATTTGGTAGCCGAGATTTTTTTAGCTTTTTCAAGTTATATTTCTGATTTTTTTTTCTTTTCTTTTTTTACTATTTTAGCATTACTTCCATATTTTTTCTGTCTGAATTGGTCTCATCATAAAATTATATTTAGCTTGGTCCAAATCCATGTCTCCTTTTGTTTTCACTGAACCAATACGGAACGCACATTAGCATTCTATGTTCTGCTTAGACTATTCCTTTCTTCAATGAGTGTGTGTGTGTGTGTGTGGGGGGGGGGGTGTTTGTTTTGTTTGTTGGTTGGTTTTTGTTTCGTTTTTTTTTTGGGGGGAAGCTGATAGCGTTGAAATAAATCGAATGATTGTCTTCTTTATGGTGACCTAATTTCTAGTCTGTTAGAGTCCAGTCTAGGCTGATCATGTGATTAAATAGAGTAGAGCATCACAGGGTTTTGATTTCAACTCGAGTAAAAGAAACCACAAATCAGTTGATCGCGAACTTAAATCAACCCGAGAAAGTAACAGAAGCAGGCTTCTATTGCATAGAATCGCAGATGATAATCAGAGTTTCGGGGTAACATGAGCAACTACGCCCCAGTCCCCATCTTTATTTTTCTCGTCTTAGTGGGACAACAGCAGCCGCCATGGCTAACTGGGCGAACATCCTGCCTGAGCATCAAAGTCTTGACACTCCTTCTCTGGTCTCAGTGGGAGAATAGATAGATACAATATCTTCAGCCCCCATGGCTAACTGGGCGAACATCCTGCCTGAGCATCAAAGTCTTGACACTCCTTCTCTGGTCTCAGTGGGAGAATAGATAGATACAATATCTTCAGCCCCCATGGCTAACTGGGCGAACATCCTGCCTGAGCATCAAAGTCTTGACACTCCTTCTCTGGTCTCAGTGGGAGAATAGATAGATACAATATCTTCAGCCCCCATGGCTAACTGGGCGAACATCCTGCCTGAGCATCAAAGTCTTGACACTCCTTCTCTGGTCTCAGTGGGAGAATAGATAGATACAATATCTTTAGTCGCCGTGGCTAACTGAGGGATAGGGGATGTATCAGAACATCCTGCCTGAGCATCAAAGTCTTGACACTCCTTCTCTGGTCTCAGTGGGAGAATAGATAGATACAATATCTTCAGCCGCCGTGGCTAACTGAGGGAGAGGGGATGTATCAGAACATCCTGCCTGAGCATCAAAGTCTTGACACTCCTTCTCTGGTCTCACTGAGAGAATAGATAGATACAATATCTTCAGCCCCCATGGCTAACTGGGCGAACATCCTGCCTGAGCATCAAAGTCTTGACACTCCTTCTCTGGTCTCAGTGGGAGAATAGATAGATACAATATCTTTAGCCGCCGTGGCTAACTGGGCGAACATCCTGCCTGAGCATCAAAGTCTTGACACTCCTTCTCTGGTCTCAGTGGGAGAATAGATAGATACAATATCTTCAGCCCCCATGGCTAACTGGGCGAACATCCTGCCTGAGCATCAAAGTCTTGACACTCCTTCTCTGGTCTCAGTGGGAGAATAGATAAATACAATATCTTTAGCCGCCGTGGCTAACTGAGGGATAGGGGATGTATCAGAACATCCTGCCTGAGCATCAAAGTCTTGACACTCCTTCTCTGGTCTCAGTGGGAGAATAGATAGATACAATATCTTCAGCCGCC
>JAWDGP010001827.1:510000-556614 GCA_033675545.1 Elysia crispata
TCGCTAACTCTTGCCAAGCGTTTGAATATCTACATCTTCAGGGCTTCAAGCTTCTAGGTTGATTCTACATTCCGTCACCCTAGAGGAGTATTGAATATACATAGAGGTTGATGGCTCTAATCTGAGATCTAGTGAAATGTCTCTTGACATAAAAATATCATTTAATTTAATGAACATTGATTTTTCAAAGTTGCTGGTATTTTAATTCCTCACAGTTGCTATGGCAGTAGGTTAATTCTTTGTTGTTGTTTTGTTTTGTTTTTTGTTGAGATGAGAGAAGGTGAGATTCTTGTGCAATATCCGGAAGAATTCTTTGCTAAGAATAAGATATTAGGTCGGATCGTATTTCGTTTGGTGCTGGCTCTCTACATGCTCTGCACTTGTAGGGAGGAACTTACATTCACTAGACTGAGATGGACAGACGAATTTTATTCTGGGGTTATTTGTCTGTCGGTGAAGTCATCTATGGGAGTACCTTACACTGTTCGGTACTGCAAATTGATACACAAAATAGATTTAATCTAATTATAATATTTTTATATGATCAGTACGATGCAGCTTTCACCCTCTTTTCTTTCCTGTTCATTCACTTTTCCCACCCCGCCCCCCTGTTTTTTGGGGGTTTTTTTTTAGTCCTCTATATCTGTGCTTTGGCTTTGGCTGATTACTTTGAAAGCTTCTAGATTCTTTTTTCCCAGCAAGAGACTTTAGAAAGATTGAATGCTTCAGTGCTCTTGTCCCTCTACCAAAAATATAATACATGTAGATCAGGAATCCTATTCGTTCATGTTCCACTTACAGAAAATAATAGGAGAACACTTCATAAATAGGAAAATAAATATTCTCCTTCGCCTCTATGCTAGCATTATCATGCATCTTTTCTACATCTTCAGTTTAGTCGTAATTTGAGCCACAGCTCAACTAAACACGGTTTTCACCGCTGTGTCGGCATTCTGCACCTGTGTGATACAAGCCACACCCATCGGAGACTGCCCGTTGGACTGTTGATTCACGGGTATGATTCTTGCCATGTATAATATATTGAAACTCGGAATCCCGATCTGGTCCTTCCTTTTGAAGACAAGGATGACGCTGAGGAAATTGAGTCTAAATGTTTTTTCATGTTGCTTGTAATGGGACAAAGTGGTCCAGCTTTACAAATTATATGAGGAGAAAAGTGGACACGGAGTTAAATGATTTGAAAAAGAGAGGCAACCTTCCGTCAGAAAGAAGCAGTCTTTTATCCCTCAAATTAAAGAGATTTTATATCCGTCAAACTGCTGTCTCCACTCCAACTATATTTCCGAGATGGCAGACTTAACCAATTATACTAAAGCCACAGGGAGAGATGTATGTTTATCATATCATATATATATATATACCTAAATGTTATTGGAGTACCGATTTAGGACAAAAGAGAACGCCAAAATTGTCGGAATTCGTATTCTTGATCCTTGATCTCGTATAAGGATCAGATGAGACGAAAAAAAAAACAAAAAAAACCAACACCAAAACTATTCTGTATTTTAAGTGTTTCCTGTGCCAATATACAAGTGGTCGCCCTTAATAGACTGAAGAGGGTTGCAAGTTATTCCAGGGTCTTTCCTCGATGAGAGAACTTTCATCCGCTAAATGCGTTATTTCTGTAACGGACCCAGAATCTCGGCGTCATGTTTTGATTAAGGCTATGTAGCTTGAAGCAATTTAAGCTCCATGTAGAATTTGAACATAAGAGCCTCTAGTGGTTTTCCTTCTAGTTCTACTAGTTTACTGCATTTATTTATAAACTCTGTTTTTATGCCGACTTTATTATGATTAGGCTTTGAATCCTTATAGCAGGCGAATCAACATACAAGCAAGAGGGAGAACTACGAAAACGTCCCTTTTCCCTTTTTAACACTTTGAAAACAAAAAGTTGCATCAAATAATCTTCTGTAAGACCTAAAACTCACTTTTCGCGCGAGTTTTGTTATCATTATGATGCAATTATTCCTACACCTGAGGGCATGGTACCTATATCTAGTGCTAGTGATATTCCATATGCTACCTCCATTACAACTGTCACTTTCATTGCCGCTACATGTATTGCATGTACCTGTAACAGATTTGATGGTGTGATCTGTTTTGCTTTGTTTGTCTAAGGGTATAAAAATATACACAGCCAGTCACTCAACTTGTCCGTAGAAAATAAGTCTGAAGTCCGCTAGTAAAAATCGCAAACTGTTTAATCCAAACACAAGAGATTTTATAATCACTGCTCACAAAAGGTTGACTTTTATACTCACTGTAGGTAGACTGAATAATCTCAATAGGTAGACTTGGTGTTGACTGACCGAACATAATTTCGACTCTTATTGTACAAAATCTCGTCAAATCATCCAGAAAAGGAATTACATAAATCGTACGAGAATATTCTTGGTTCACGTGATGAGTAATGCGCTCTAAAATAGCAACCAATCAGAACAAAGGTAAACAAGGCGTGACGAGATCATTACAATGCAAGAACTAGGTCGAAGATTCCAGAAGAATGTAGGCCATACAAGTGCGGGCTGAGTTGAATAAACAAGAGTAAGTTCTTAGGCTTCAAATAAAAAAAAAATAGTATGCAACTAAATAAAACATTGTAGATAGATCTAGTCGATCCGCTACCCAAAATTAAGCACCTTCGCTCGGTGAGGAAGTAATAGCAATAGATCAAATTACAGCACAATGCGTTACAGTACCATTAGTATTACTGTTATTGTTAGTGTTGCCGGTAAGAGCTTTCAGCCCAGAAACCCCTATACAATACAGACGGATAAAAAATTGAAGTCGTGCAGCATGGAAATAGTATTATTTAAGATAAGTAAAAGAATATCAAACAATGCTAGAATAACCACAGCAAAATTGCTGACCATCAAATCCCCCAACCAGAAAAAAATAACAGTTAAATATAAAAAGATTGTAATTCTAACAGCGAATTTAACATTAAACTCAAAGACAGACCACACACCAGGCTTGACGGAGCCTTGGAAAAAACAAAACAAAACAAAACAAAACAAAAAACAACCACCCACAATTCAAAACGTAAAAATGAAAACCAAGAAAAGCAGGTCCAGCCTTTATTTTTATAATCGGTGAATCCACTTTCAACAAATTTTAAGACGTGCAACCGCTAGATGTTTTGTGATAAACTTGAATTTCTCATTTATCGCCCTTTATTATAGTGACTCTTTTTATAAAAATATACTATATATATCACGTATATATAGTACCGATTTTATTTATTTGAATTTATTTTAGTTCATCTCGTTTCACTTCTAGCATACTACTACTACTACTACTACTACTACTACTACTACTACTACTACTACTACTACTACTACTACTACTACTATCACCACCATCACTACTACTGCTGCTGCTACTACTTCTATCACAATTATTTGGCGTGCCCGCCATTGTCTGTAAGTCAGTATAATTAATTACTACCTGTACCTAGACCTTGGATCTGTGTAAACAAACACTTAAACAGCTGCTGCAGTAAAGTGATACTTTATCTGTACAGCGAGCGTCTTCAAACGGGATCGAGCTAGCCGAAAGCCAAACCCTTGTAGGAACCTAAATCTAGTGTGTACGAACTGCTTTTTTTTTTTATAACTAGAGCAAGTGTTCAGCTAGCTGTGCTCCGTCAGAGGATATGCCTAACGTAGAAACAAAATAGAATCCTGCATTCTTCACTGGAAGTCTGGAGCAGTAAACATAATAACGTTATAGGCCCAAACACAGATTCAATTCCATTCTTTCTAAACTGAGGACTTCTTGACTTCGTTTTGCTTTGTCATATGCATTTACACTGCCCGTTCTCCTAGTCCTAGCCAGTGAACTACGCCACAGTAGTACATGTACTAATGATGTATGATTGGAGATTGACTCTACAGACACGGTCCAGAAAAATATTCTTTATACCAGTAAGTATAAACCCAAAGGTATGCAGTGGCAGTAATACATGTAGTGTCCCTCTCTGTTGTCAGCCGTATTCGCGTTAACGAGTGCTAGATGATGAGGTGAAACATCGAATGATCTGTAATTTCTTTTTATCAAACAGAAAGTCATGTTTGTGTGTGTGTGTGTGTGTATTATATGAATAAATTTAAAGAATTGTTATTCTTAAATCGCAATTAATGGTCTAAGTAAGTGTGAACAGTTGTTTTCGTTTCGCTGTCCATATATATTCTTGGCTTGCCATGTTCTTTACAGGCAGGACGTTCTTCTTTGGTTTGTTTCTTACCATTTATTTAGAAACAAAAAGCTCATCTAATGTTTCTTCATTACGTTTTTTTCTCTTTTCAAAAACGTTTGCATTGAAAATGTTTAGTCTTCAGAATTCTTTTTCTTTTATCCATAAAGTTGAAGGTACTAAGCTTTTTCCAAGTAATGCTATGGTTGGCACTGGCAGTAAAAGAACTACAAAAAAAAAAAAAAAAAGAAAGAAAGAAAAACAAAACAAACGATTGGAACTTGCAATGTATGTTTCGTATACTTTTCTCTTTCCTGGCTGTTTTAGTCTATTAGTTTCTGTTGAAGTAGCATGGGAAATCTGAAGACAGCAAAGGTCTACATGCATAAATATTTTCCGAGATTACAGAATGTGGTGTGTTTGATATCCCTATAGAAAGTGTAAACTTTAATGTTGTTTTGTTGATATTTCATAGATTTCCAAACCAAAAGCATTTTTACTACCGGTATTAATACATTTTAAACTATTCACAATCAATTGGCTGAAAATTTACTTTAAAATGTTTAAAAACAACAAAAAAGCTATTAAAACAAAATCAGAAGTCTGGGGTGCAAAAACACCTAAATGTCTGAATTAACACAAAATAATCAGTGTTCTATATCAGGCGCGGTTGTGCAAAGCATAGCGGGTGACTCAGCACTTAATCAACGCTCAGGTGTGATTATCCCGTTTCTCTATTCTGTCTCCAAGTGATATTCTTCCCCATCTACCAAGAGGTCCGTTCATTTTCGCCACGTGCCTCCACCCACTGAGCGACAATGAGCTTCAAACCTGTGTTCAAAAAAGAAAAAAAAAACATCAGTAATTCTTCAACTACGCGACCTATAGTAGGACAAACGAAAAGTACCGTGTGTTTTAATCATGATAGAGGGAAATAGAGCGGCAGGCCTGTGGCTGATGACTTGTGATGAGTCACTCCGGCTAGAAAGCAAACGTTTTGCATTCCGCAGTTGAAAGTAACGTTTTGGTGAAGTACTTCGTAAACACATAATCGTCTCGTCTTGTTGGACACAACCGAAAAAAAAAATTCATTAATTTTTCATATTTACATGTAAATGCAGAGTTGTATTTTAATACAATGTATACGAGAGGCGACCGGTTGCGGGTCAGTTTAGTTACCTACTTGTAGATAATTTTAATGCTCCTTCCTCACGATCCTCCCCATCCTCCCCTCCACACATCCTGTGTTGTCAGCACTGTGTGTGCTGTGCAAGTGGTGTGAACCCTGACGGTACGGTGGCGAAACTAGGTTGGTCTCATCCTCGGACCTACTGGCTAGCGCTTTGCCTCAGCCTGAGACTAGTGAGAGAGAGAGAGAGAGAGAGAGAGAGAGAGAGAGAGAGAGAGAGAGAGAGAGAGAGAGAGAGAGAGAGAGAGAGAGAGAGAGAGAGAGAGAGAGAGAGAGAGAGAGAGAGAGAGAGAGAGATGCTAGTCTGTCAGATTTGATGCCCCATTCTAGTTCCTCACAAGGCCTCCCCCTCGTTCTCTTTCTGCGAGTGCGAGTCTTGTAGGACTGTGTGCCTTTGTAATTGTGAGTCACTGAGTGTTTTGTTTTCCACATAAAACGTTAATTTGGCCTCCCTCTCTCTTTAAAACTTTTCTAGCATTGGTTTGGATTTAGATCTAGCATTTTTTTTCCTTTGTGGATATTCATCAACGTGTTTTCTTTTTCGATTTTCACCGCATCTTGGAATTAGATACTGTCACTTTCTGTGTCAGTCTGTGGTCTTCACCGAAAGCACTAAGAGTGCAGCGAGGCAGTGTTGTTTTTGATGCAGTATCCCAAATCGAGTGTGACGAAATACTGATGAAGGACTAGATCTAGATCTAGCTGCGTTCCTTTTAAGTTGTGGGTTGGATTTTCTAGTCGTAAATGATTTTTCAAAACCTAGATTAGTAATTCATCCCGGGTTGTTCACTTTTTCACTCGGTCTATAGAATTGGAACTTTTAAATCAAACCTTGATCTTGATGTTGAATCTTAAGTAACTCTAATTAGTTACAGGAAACAACAAAGACAACATAGCCTTACTGCGGATGACGGAAGATAGGGACAGGTGGAGAATCATGATCGCCGATGTCTGTTCCAGACAGGGCATTTGAGAAGAAGAAGAATTGAGATGATATCAAAGTTTGTAACAATAGATAGATATAGATCTAGATTTAGTAGATGAATTTCTAAGCCCTGTTTTTGACTCTCCAGGTAAATCTAGATCTAGATTCTTGATCATAGTTGATGTTTTAAAGTTTTTAATTGCACATTCTTCCATGATATTGCACGGCCAATCATGAAACAAGATCTAGATCTAGAATCTAATCTAGATCTAGTCTACATGAGTAACCACTAAAAAATCAATGTAAGCCATCATGGTCACTAGACATAGGGAACCATGGACGGTGGAAACAAGAGGGGAAAAAAAGGAAACGCACAAGTTGGTCGTTGAGTGGGTTCTGGGTGCTTGTACTGTAGATCTAGAATTGCTCCATTTTACCATGCTAACGTACAATGTACATGGCTGTATAATACAAGACTTTCCTGCATCTCAGTTTACATTGCAACTGCAGAAACTAAAGGCTATTAGCATTCACACACAACGATTTTATAAATGCGAGCTTATAATATATTCATTAATTGCTCAGCCAGCCGAAGTCAAGAAGACTTAGATCTATATTTAAATGGATGGGAACACAGTGTGCTGTGAGCCTGTGGCCCCAACTACCAAGCTCTAAAATAGTTACATACCAAGATCTAGAGATCTAGATCTAACGAGAATCTAGATCTATATCTAAAGGGATATCTAGATCTAGATCTAGCAATTTTCAAACACCTCTCTCTCTCTCTCTCTCTCTCTCTCTCTCTCTCTCTCTCTCTCTCTCTCTCTCTCTATATATATATATATATATATATATATATATATATATATATACTGTACTGTTAGAATCTAGAATGTAGAGTCTAGATCTACACACATTTTGAGATGGGAAACGAATTCTTCAAAAGAAATGAAAATGTTGAGGTTAAGGTAACTGTTTTCTCAGATAGATCAAGATGTGAAAATACGGCTCTTAGAATAAGTGGAAGTAGTGATATGGACGTAATATACTAATAACGACACAGACACTTCGAATTTATTTGAAACAGGGTTCCAGATAACCAGTTGAATTCTAAACCTAGAATCTAATGTCAAGATCTCTTTCTAGAGGAGGTTAATGATTCTTGCCAAGAATCTCAAGTTATAGCACAGAGTGTTTGGAAACTCGGACTAGAATAAAATTCTGATGAGACCTGGATTAAACTCAATACTGTGATTCTTTATTCATTATTTTTGGACTAAGCCTCTATCATCACACCCTTGACTTTTGCTTCGTTCTGTGGGAAATGGAGGTAAGACAACGTTTGTGCAAATTGTTTTTTTTTTAATTTGGTAATGCATTTTACTGATGCTCTAGATCTTTAATCGGAGAGTTCCTAGATGGTATGGATTTAAAAAAACATCAACAACAAAAACGTAGCAGACAATGGTGCGAAAGATGTGTAATTATTAGGCCTAATGTTCCTGTAATGGATTCAATTCAATCATAGGTTTCTTTAATAGAAGTTTTCATAATTTATTTTTAAACATGGGTCCATTATTATCGGAGTGCATGAAAGAGATAAATTTATACTAGAGCGCTTCATTACAAGTAATTTAGTGGGATGATCATACAATATAGGTTTGTAAGAAAAAGAGAAAATGGAGAGGGGCTGTCGCTCATGTCTTCATAATAATAATAATAATAATAATAATAATAATAATAATAATAATGATAACAACAATAATGATCATGATCATGATAAAAATAATAATAGCCTAATAATAATAATCTACTACTACTACTACTACTACTACTACTACTACTACTTCTGTGATGTTGTTCGTGCTGCTTCCTATTAAAAAAAATTATGTTGACAAAAGTAACAATGATGATAAGAATAACGACAACTATAATTTTCGCTTTTGCAGTATCAAAAAAGAATAAAATGGTTGTGAATGCCATGCCGTTTTTGGAAGTTTTGATAATGACAATTATGAAATTTGTTGAGCACAATTAACGTTTCATCAGCTTTGTTTCTTTTCTTTCCTTCTTTTTAATTCATCTCAAAATTGCTTGGTTTTGCTTTCATGAAGAGTCACTGTACGATATTTCATTGAACAAGAACTGCTTTGCGATTTATATATATATATATATATATATATATATATATATATATATATATATACGGCCCTATTGTCACAGAGGGCCGTATACACACACACACACACACACGAAAAGACGCGCTGCAATGTCAAACCTATTCACCTATGCTGAAAACTTTTTGGTAAATGTACAGCTAGTCTACTTTTTTAGATTGGGAGAGGGTGAAACCCTTCGATATGAAACAGACAAAATTAGCCGGCGAAGGATTTTGGAGTCCCCTCAAGGGCCAAAGTGAAGAGATCACTTCCTGCAGTGACATGAAGCAGATTACAATGGAGAGAGAGAGAGAGAGAGAGAGAGAGAGAGAGAGAGAGAGAGAGAGAGAGAGAGAGAGAGAGAGAGAGAGAGAGAGAGAGAGAGAGAGAGAGATGTTTTTGCTATTTTAGTCTAAGTCAGCCTGAATCCAAGTCCAACTAGCCATGTCTATTCTTAGATATCGTGGGTAGTGTAACTCAATGATTCTCAGTAAAAATTTTCTGAATGTGAGCTTGGCTTTTAGCTGGAATGATTCACCTTCTGCCATATCAGATCTTCTAGATTCTAGACCGCCCACTTTCAGTTAGCGATGTGTGTGTGTGTGTACATGCATTTGTTGTAAGAGAGATGTAAGCCTCCTGGAAACGGTCAAGAATAGGCAACTTTGTCTCTCTCTATTAATTCTCATATTCTATGATCACTCCCTATCTACTTTTTTTTCTTTGTCCCCCCCCCCCCGCTCTCTCTCTCTCTCTCTCTCTCTCTCTCTCTCCTCCCAATCTCCCGTTTCACCTTCAACCCTTTTCCTCTCTCATTCTCCTCATGAACATATAATGTGATCATAGGAAGTAGAGTAATATCCTTGTTGATTACTACTAGTGCTCCGGTGGTGAAGGTCCAGCTAGCGAGATTCTAGTATGTATCACTAGCCTCTTTCGTTGGCCTATTTCTGATAGTGCGTCACGTAGGTAAAAATGTGTGAGTGGTTTTGGGAGGGAAGGGGGTGGGGGGAGAATTATTTTCACCTCCAGTGACGTCATTATTCTACAGGCTGCGGAAAAGCTAGACTTCCTTTCCCCTTCACTTCTAGTCGTGACACGCGATTTGTACAGAAATAATGTTTCAATTTTTTATTTTTTTTTGTCTAGTATCTTAGGGTACAAAGCTTAGCGTTACCCCTGCTCAGGACTCAGAATAAAACTTCGAGCAGGATAATCTATTTGGGCTCTCAGTATTAAAATTGCTTTAAAATGATTGTGTGTGCAAGTGCAACTTTACTATTTACATTTCAATTCAAGTTAAAATTCATTTTGAATTCCGCGTTCCACGGCAAAAGGCAACAGGTTGGTTATTTTTGTCAGTATTCGTGTTCTCACATAGGCGTACATTTTATAGGAAAAGGTCTGAGCTGGAAAGTTTCCTTTTCATAGAAGACATTCTTGTTATCAAATAAAATAAAACAGATAACCACAATTTCTTCTAAAATTATCCCAACATGTCTGTTGACAGTAAAAATGTCTTCACGTTTTCTTTCTTGGAGGTAAACATGTTTCTTTACTTGTAAGTGCAGATGGTAGGAACGTTCGAATTTCAACAATCGATTGTAAAAGCAGGTCATTTCAGGATCAGTTTCTTCGTCACTGTGTCAGTAAACCACATTCATCCATCATGATATATATATATATATATATCATTTTTCACTGTGTGGTAATGTTTATCCTAATACATGGCCAATAAAAACTTCCGTTATCTTGACCTGCTTTGTGCCCGGCCTTAAGCTGATGTTGAACTAACGTCTTGCTGTCTCGACCTGTTTCTCCGCGGAACTCAAGGTCACCCCATCCAGCCGTAGCTACTGCTAATTAACTGTCATGACCCCTGCGGCTATGAGTACATCTTGTCCAAGTCTATGCGGAAACAGTGACCCCTCACCAGGAGCTCTCAGTTGACCCAAGCTACATGGATCTATTTTCATCGACTTCTGCCTCCGCTGCCTCTCGTAGATAAATCGTTATCAAAACAACTTCAATCAATAGCGATTTTTAGATTTTGTTATTGTAACTAAATGTAAAAATAAAACAAAACAAAGGAATAAACTGCTAGTTTATCAGGTCGTAGAGGGGAAAAAAGAAAAAAACACATGACTACACGTGTAGCCACGGGTCCTGTACAGCTGCAAAATATCTTGTTTATTTCTGGAGTGTCATAGCGCCAACTTTTCAAGTCAGGATTAGTTTTAGATATAAGAATACAAACGGTATATATCGATGTATAACAAGCACCCTATAAATATTTATGTCATTCGTGTGTCTGACACGATTGGTAGGTGAGGCCATACTAGCCCTGTTCCTGTATCACTTGTTAGGTTGAGTTGAGCCTAGCCACGAGGTTAAAACTAGATGCATATTGAATGAAGCTTGGCTAGTCGTATGGCTGATAGTCGGTGAAATATTGTAGTGCAACGATAGTCATGTGATGACACATTTGAAGGACATTGCTGCACTAATGTGACTAACAGTTAGTAGGATGCAGCTAGGCTAAATCTGTGGCTGATAAAACTTGAGACCGTTCAGACTGAACAAGTGGTTCATCGATGTCAGTGAGACTGAAAGAGTGTCACATCATAGATTTACGTGAAACTGGTTGAGTGGTTGGGTTCATTACAGAGACCTCTGAGACTGAGGAAGAAATTCATTAAAAAGATCTCTAAGACTGAGGCAGTGGTTCATTATAGTGGAGATCCTGAAGACTGAGGGTGTGGTTCATTATAGTGGAGATCCTGAAGTCTGAGGGAGTGGTTCATTATAGTGGAGATCCTGAAGTCTGAGAGTGTCGTTCATTATAGTGGAGATCCTGAAGACTGAGGGAGTGGTTCATTATAGTGGAGATCCTGAAGTCTGAGGGAGTGGTTCATTATAGTGGAGATCCTGAAGTCTGAGGGAGTGGTTCATTATAGTGGAGATCCTGAAGTCTGAGGGAGTGGTTCATTATAGTGGAGATCCTGAAGACTGAGGGAGTGGTTCATTATAGTGGAGATCCTGAAGTCTGAGGGAGTGGTTCATTATAGTGGAGATTCTGAAGTCTGAGGGAGTGGTTCATTATAGTGGAGATCCTGAAGACTGAGGGAGTGGTTCATTATAGTGGAGATCCTGAAGACTGAGGGTGTGGTTCATTATAGTGGAGATCCTGAAGACTGAAGGAGTGGTTCATCATAGTGGAGATGCCCCCAAGACTGAGGGAGTAGTTCATTGCAGAGAACATCAAGACTGAGGGAGTGGTTCATTGTAGAGATCCCTAAGACTAAGGGAGTGGTTCATTATTGTGGTAAGACTGAGGGTGTCGTTCATTATAGTGGAGATCCTGAAGACTGAGGGAGTGGTTCATTATAGATATCCCTGAGACTGAGGGAGTGGTTCATTGTAGAGATCATCAAGACTGAGGGAGTGGTACATTGTAGAGATCATCAAGACAGAGTGGTTCATTGTAGAGATCATCAAGACAGAGTGGTTCATTGTAGAGATCATCAAGACTGAGGGAGTGGTACATTGTAGAGATCATCAAGACAGAGTGGTTCATTGTAGAGATCATCAAGACTGAGGGAGTGGTTCATTGTAGTGATCATCAAGACAGAGTGGTTCATTGTAAAGATCATCAAGACTGAGGGAGTGGTACATTGTAGAGATCATCAAGACAGAGTGGTTCATTGTAGAGATCATCAAGACTGAGGGAGTGGTTCATTGTAGAGATCCCTAAGACTGAGGGAGAGGTTCATCACTGTGGAGTTGCTCCCAAGACTGAGAAAGTGGTTCATTATAGTAGAAGTTTCTAACTCGAAAGCACAGGGGATATGATAGAGATCCCTGAGACTGAGGTAGTGGTTCATCATAGTGGAGAGTCCCCCAAGACTGAGGGAGTGGTTCATTGTAGAGATCCCTGAGACTGAGGTAGTGGTTCATCATAGTGGAGAGTCCCCCAAGACTGAGGGAGTGGTTCATTGTAGAGATCCCTGAGACTGAGGTAGTGGTTCATCATAGTGGAGAGTCCCCCAAGACTGAGGGAGTGGTTCATTGTAGAGATCCCTGAGACTGAGGTAGTGGTTCTTTGTAGAATGGTGTGCTATAGAGATTTGTTATAGAGGTACAAGGGGGTGAGTTATATAAATATTAACATTGTTGAAATTATACTTGTCCATAACATGACCTCCTTAACATTTTGGTCAATTCAGAGCAAGTCTGTTTTGTGGATCAAGGGTTTTGGTTAAGCTCATAGTGATGATGTTGTATCTCTTCCCCCAGTTTGTCAACCCAGAAGAAGTATGTTATGAGGGTCGCGTTTGGGTTTAGGCTCATAGTGATGATGTTAGCTATACAGTATCTCTTCCCACAGTTTGTCAACCCAGAACAAGGGGGCTATGTGGGTCACGTTTTGGATTAGGCTCATAGTGATGATGTTATTTCTCTTCCCCCAGTTGGTCAACCCAGAAGAAGTATTTTATGAGGGTTGCGTTTTGGGTTAGTTTCATAGTGATAATATCTATACGGTATCTCTTCCCACAGTTTGTCAACCCAGAGCAAGCGGGCTATGTGGGTTTTGCCAATCTGCCCAATCAGGTCCACCGAAAGTCAGTCAAGAAAGGATTTGAATTCACTCTCATGGTTGTTGGTAAGTTGATGGTGCAATAAACTTAGCTTAATTATCTGTCAAGGGAGTATTTTTCACCAAGTTCTTATAAGTTGAGTAAGAGGCAAGCCTGATGTTCATTGAGGTGCTGATTACATTGGTGCAAGAGAGGTTTAGAGTAAGGTATCCAAATTTTTAAACATTTTCTTACTTTTTCCTTTTTTTTTTTTTAATTAAATCCTCTCTCCTAGCTCTCTCATTCTGTTGTTTTCATCCCATCTGTGTTACTACATATTGATACCCTCTAACAGGAGAATCAGGCCTGGGAAAATCAACACTGGTGAACAGCCTGTTCCTCACTGATCTCTACCCGGAGAGACACATCCCATCTGCTGCAGGTAAGTCCCTCTGTAATCCTAACTCGACGCTGATTGTTAAAGGATGGTGTAGATTTCTTTCCAATGAAAACCACAGAACATTTTATCTACAGGTTGATATATAATTGTTACACTATTTTTAAAAATCTCAGTCTTCTAATTCTATACAGAGATGAGTGTAGAGGCATCCATTTCTTTATGATATAAAATAAACAAACAGTGTGCATGTGTCACAAATCAGTGCAAACAATATCATATCAAGATATACAAGGCATCTTTATGTATATTCAGTGCTAGCTTACAGATATATATAGGCCTGGCAATATATTAATAGTTTTGCATTATACATTTTTTTAAAGACTATCCAAGCAAAATTTAGCTTATCATCAGAAATCTAAGTGATAAAAATAGCACATGCAAAGAAACTTATCTAGGGGGAATTCTTCTCAGTACACATTTTCATAACGTGCATCAATTAGGTCTGGGCTTAATGTCTGAGGCTGAGACTGCCATGCAGTGTTTAATTATAACATAGAATTGAATAAATGTAAAGAGAGCAAGACAATGCACAATTGGTTTATTTGAGAAAATAAGAAAAAATTTGGCTGTGTGAATGACTAGATGATCATTTGATTGGTTTTTCAAAGTCATGTGTTCATGTCAATATCACCATCTCATTGCCTGATCTTGAATGTCGTCATGATTGCTGATACCCATGTACCAACTTTGATCTCTGTGTGATTCTACCTCCAACCTTGCTCATCTCATCCATATGCTCTTTATCTCGTTTCTTTGATGTTAATTGATCATCTTTCCACTTTCTCTATGGTGTTCAGAGAAGATAGAACAAACGGTGAAGATTGATGCGTCTACTGTGGAGATCGAGGAGAGGGGAGTCAAGCTCAGACTGACCGTAGTGGACACCCCAGGATTTGGAGATTCTCTTAACTCAGTAGACTGGTGAGTAAAAACGACTTAAAAGTTAAACTGGATAAACAACTTATCTAGGTGCATGGCAAGAAACTTACAAGCTAAATTGTACATAATGTCTTATGTTTGTTTCATATTTCCAGCTTTGGCAAAACAACAACATTTTTTTCTCATTATGTTTATTTTAAACTTAAAAATAGTGCACAACTCAATGCTTATCTTTTGTTTTTGTAAGGTCTTGTTTTGAAGGCAAATGTAATGCTATTATAGCATCTTTTAAATGCAGTGGACTTTTTAATTTTAAAAGTTTGCTAAAAAAAAATCTGCACAGTCAAATTCGTGATGAAGAAGTAAGTTTTGACAATTTGTGCTAGATTCAGTGCTTCATTTGAGTTCAGAGTAATATTTTTAGCCCCTGCCAGGAGGAGGATAAAATGTTAAGGGTATTAAGGCATAGAAAATGTGAGAGTGGAGGGTCTTTTTTTTTTTTTTGCACCATTTCCCTTATTTTTTATCATTTAAACAATATTATGAGAGTCCTTTTTGTTTGCTTTATGAAGTATTTTAGAGCAAGGATTTATTCATAACAGTAGGGTGAGTAAAAATTTCTATAAAGCAGGAAAGGAACCAGTAGTTCTATGTATTACCTTAAGATTTAGATCATTGTAGTTTCTTTCTGTAATTTCAATAGTCAGTGATTATTTAGTCTATTTGAGACTCTCTCATGTGGATAGACAGTTAAGATTTAGCACATTGCAGACTCTGTAATTTCACTATAGACCTAAGAAGATATAGCCAAGACTGTACTTCCTCCATGTAGCCCATGTAGACCTAAAGATGTTATTACAGCAGAACCCTTTAGCCTGTTGTTGAGCCTGAAATTCCACCAGAACCCAAAAATTTAGGCTGTTGTAGAGTCTGAACTTCCAGTGGAACCCTACGATTTAGCCTATTGTAGAGTCCGTACTTCCACCAGAACCCTTTAGCCCGTTGTTGAGCCTGAAATTCCACCAGAACCCAAAAATTTAGGCTGTTGTAGAGTCGGTACTTCCACCAGAACCCTACGATTTACCCAATTGCAGTGTCTGCACTTACACCAAAACCCTAAAATTTAGCCAGTTATAGAGTGAACTTCCAGTAGAACCCTAAGATTTAGCCCATTTTAGGGCCTGAACTTCCACCAGAATCCTAAGATTTAGCCCATTTTAGGGCCTGAACTTCCACCAGAATCCTAAGATTTAGCCCATTTTAGGGCCTGAACTTCCACCAGAATCCTAAGATTGAGCCCATTGAAGAGTCTGTACTTCCAGTTGACCGCTAAGGTTTATAAGTCATTTTAGCGTCTATAAACGCCTAAGATTTAGCCCATTGAGGACTCTGGGGTACTTACATAGTCTGCTCCTTATCTTGCAGGAAGCAGTTACAAAAAGAATTTCTTTATGTTATCTTACCTACAGCTGTCATAATGATGATGATGACTCAGCCTAACTCTCAAGTCTCTGTTCAGACTTGCCTGAATCCTGATCTTGCCAAGTTATTAGTCATGGCTTCATTGCATCAACAGTTATATCTTTTGGCCTTATCATACACAGAATCATCCCATTGGTTGCTATAGTGGAAATAAAAGGATAAAAAGTAATCTGTTAAAAAAAAAAACCTCTGGGAGGAAATTAAGACCGTGTCAATACTAAAGCTATTTGTTTGTTCATTTTTTCAGTTCTGTTTCATATTCTCTATCTGTCTTTGTCTCATTCCTAGGTCCTGCCTCTCTCTCTCTCTCTCTCTCTCTCTCTCTCTCTCTCTCTCTCTCTCTCTCTCTCTCTCTCTCTCTCTCTCTCTCTCTCTTCCCCACACCTCTGCGACGTTGTATTTTAACATTAAATTATGGATCACGCTTTTTATTACCAGTAAATTTCAGCTTGGCCCTCGTCTTTCTCTGGTTTTTCTCTCACTGTTGTTCTTTCCTTTCCTCTCAGGCAGAAAGTTGACATGGATTCTCCCTCCACCCTCCCCTCTCTTCCTCTATTAAGGCTCAGATCACCCTGACCCTCTCTGATATATTTTTATTTATCCATGGTTCATCCTAACTTTCCTTTTTCTATCTTGCGCACCACTGGAAAGAACTCGCATTTATCTTGCTAATATCCAGTTAGCCATAGATCATCCCTTGTTTATCTCCGTTTAATCATGTATTTGTACCCTCTTCCCATTTATCTCTATTAACACACATAACGCTCCTCTTCCCAATATCCATTGAGCCTTAACTTTGGCCTCTCCTTTCTTAGCTCCAATGAGATTAATTACCCTTGCAGATTAAACCTCTCCTCACCTCGCTCTCCCAGACTAATCTAATAATTTAATAATATGATCCCAGCTTCAAGCCCATCATCCAATATATAGACGACCAGTTTGAGCGATATCTTACTGATGAGTCAGGCTTGAACCGCAGACATATTGTTGACAACCGTGTACACTGTTGCTTCTATTTCATTAATCCGTCAGGTCATGGGTGAGTCTTACTATCTTTCCCCTATAATTTAAGACCAGTTATTTCATCTGTTAACTTCCTTGATTTTAAGGTAACAATTTTATTAGGTTTGATACATAATAAAGGGGTTGTTATTGTTTTGATTTTAAGCCAGGGCACAGTTTGTAGATCCAGGAGGTTGTGGATAAAAGATAAAGATGTGTGACTTGGATAGACTCTGAATATATTAAATTTTGTGCTTCTTGTTCTTGAAATTATTACAGTGTATTTTTTAAGGCTCTTGTTGTATGATTTGTTTCTTTGAAATGAACAAAAATTTAGTTTACAAAAGGAAAAAAGGAAAAGAAAACTGTGCAAGAGGTTTTTTTAGTTTATTAAAACAGTGTAATAGTAATGTTATCCTTCAGTATTGTGGAGAAAACTATGCACTTCATTTTTACCTTAAGCTTTGAATAGATATTGAATGTACTTAAGTATTTTTGAGGCTTGAAGCACTAATACATCATACAATGTAATAAAAGAGGAAAGCAGGCAGAGCTGAAAAGAGAGAACTCAGCCTTTTGACCACTGACTAATTCTCCCTTTCAATATTGCCAGACTGAAGCCATTGGACATTACATTCATGAAGGCCGTACACCACAAGGTGAACATTGTCCCAGTGCTGGCCAAGGCAGACACCCTCACTCAGTTAGAGGTTGTCACACTCAAGAGAAAGGTCAGGAAAGCACAACTGGAACTAAAGATCCACACATCCCATGATCTCATATCTCATGGCCACAGAAGAAAACTCATAGATTTTATCATTTCATATTTGGTTATTTTATTTGGTGACTCACATGTTTTTTTCTGCTTCATATATTCTGGCCAGAGAAGGTAGATCTTTTAAAAGCTTTACCATTTTGCATTTTAACCACAGTTGATAGTTTTCTGATTGTTTCTTCTTTTTCACATCTTCATGCATTAAACAATATCCCATGGGAGACTTTGTTAGAGACAGTATCAGAAACTGTTAAGACAGCTAGTGCCTTTTACATATATTATACTACTTCATAGTTTCCAGTACAGCTCTGAACATAAAATGTATATTTGCTCTTTCAGATTTTGGACCAAATAGATGACCATGGAATCAGAATTTACCCACTGCCTGACTGCGACTCTGACGAAGACGAGGATTATAAGGAGCAGTGTCGGCAGTTGAAGGTAATCTGTCAAATTCTATTACATTCTTAAATCTAGATTCTCTGGCTCGCCCAATTTGAGCTCCCTGCCAAAGTATTTAATGACAATCTCTGTTTACAACACTTCAGGAATCCCTTAATTTTGATGACTATCATGGTAATCTTGTCCTAGCAAATTAGGAGCTTGATACTGAACTAGTAACAGGATCACATCAGAGATCATGCTAACAGGAGTAATGAAAGGACTTACGAATGAAAGTAAGTTATCCAGTAAATGACTAACGGATATTTGGCAAGCAGCAGATGCTAATGGGTATGAATTTTTCAGTAAGATAAATCTCTTTGTGCATTCCAGTTTTTACATTTCAACCAAATTTAAACACAGAACAACAAGAATGAAAAAAAAAACAATGTTGAAAGATACCCTAATTTTTCTGTTTTTTTTTTTTTTAACTTTTATCTTTTTTCTTCTTTACTTAAACAAAGTTAGTCTAGATATAGATTAAGTTTTAAGACTCAATGTACAAACCATGAATGTCAGTTTTTAGAAATTACTGATCTAAAGGTAACCGTAATGAAAAACATACAGTGGTCGGGATTGACTTAAGTATTATAAGGGAAATATCCAAAAGCAACTTTAGCTTGTAACACTTTCAATGATGTTCAGTTCACTGGTGCATTACAATACCCAAGCAGTAAGATGATGTATTGATGATTCAAGTAAAACTATCAGTAACTTGACAGTGAAAGTACAAGATGTACCTGTGAGTTAGGGTAAGCCGTAGTAAGGTACAGGGAAGAGAATTTCTGTAAATTTCTGGGATTCCATATATTTTTAACATTCATGTGATCCTCTGTAAATCCAGTCCTTGTGCCAGAAAAAATCTTTTATCCGTTAGGTTGAATGTATGTAAATTTTTATGGAAAAAAGAAATATGAAAATATAAGTCTACGACAAGTACAAAATTTTTCTGTCATCAAGTATCAACCTGTGCGAATATATAAAACTGGGTGATATAGTATATCGATATCACATTTTTTTTTATGATTTAATATTTTGAATTCCAATATTGAGGTTTATATTGCAGTTGAAATCATCCAAGATATTGGTCTTGTCGAGTTTTTTACTTTTAATGTACATTCTTCCGAAAAACTCCGTTCTCTCCATCTTCGCACTCGGACCTCGCTGTTATTCCCTACAAAGGATCATACTTATTTCTTTATTTGATAAAAGTTAATACAACAAGACAATTTTGTTTTGGTCAAAACACATAACTTAAATCTAGTCAATTATTAAGATCGATGGGAAATCCTAAGTAGAGCTGAAGTCTAGATTTAATTATAATCGAAACTAGGTATGACATGACATGAGGCTATAATTATAGTGGATGATTTTCATTCCAAAGCAAAAAATTATAAATTTATATCTAAAAGTAAGATTGTTGTTTTTCTTTTTGCACGGCCAGGTGGAGCCTAGTGAGATATTGATCATATTCAGCTAAATGTCTTAAGAAAAGATAAAGATAAGGAGAGCAGTGCTCAATATTTAAGCTATAATATAGGCTTATGTATACTCTGATGAGTAAACCTTTTTGGTGCCTCGCTTGAGTCAGTAAAACACAGAAAGTAGTAACATTTGGGGGAAAACAGCTGTAGATGGGGTACAACAGGTCATTCAACCTCTTAGTCTGAGCACAGAAAAAAAAATGAGCTAAGTGAGTAAAAAAAAAAAGTGCTCCACAATAATGGATCTGTGTACAATCAAATTCTATTTTAATTTCTTGGAGGGAGGGTGAGAATGCTCCGGCCTATGTCGCATGCATTAACCAATTTGAAAAAAAGTTCAGTAAAAAATTTTGTGACTAGTTCTCATCCCACTGGGCTACAGGTCATTCAACTTTTTATTTTGAGCACAGAAAAAGAAATGAGATAAATAGTAAGAAAAAAATTCCTCCACAATCTTGGCTCTATGTACAATCAAAATTTCATTTGGGAGTTGGGGGACCTGCCTACTCCGCTTGCATTGAAAATTTTTTTAAAAAATTCAGTAAAAAAAATTTTGTGTTCATTTCTCATCCCTGATACTCGCTTATCATCTATTCTATCATCTTGAATTTTTATTCCTTTTAAAGAAAGATCAGGTTTAAAAGCTTTTTCTTTTGCTTGTGCCAGAGAGTTGTACATTGTATATACTCTACTGAGCAATTTGGGTGGCTCCGAAGGAAAATTTTACACACTAAGCTAAAGCCTTTCTCTGCTAAGTTCTAGCTAGGGTGTGGAGAGTGGACATTAGAGTTGGCCAATCCCAATGAAGAATTATCTTACCTTGGATTTTCACTGTCACAAAATAAAGATCAGCAAAGATCAGTGAACATGCTCTTGATTGGTTTGAAACTGGCCAATGCAGAGCTGAAATCATTATCTTTATATATGAAAATTCATAATAGGTTAAGGGTTAAGGCTGTCAACATGTCGATCATTGATTAAACTGAGAGACAGAAAGGGTAAGAAAAATGGTGAGGGAGGAGTATTTGTTCATGCCTCTCTGGAAAGCATCATGTTTTTTGTTAATTAATATTGCCAATGGCCGTTTCATAAATTGCGACCAACAGAATACAGTGCAAGGAGACAATATAATTATAGCATGTGTGCTATTTTTAGACATCAAGCTAAGCAGGGTTTAACTTGCACAGAGATGTTTTGGTTACCTCCTAGCAGTAAAATAATCCTCTCATCCGGTACTCTGGCACTCAAAGCTGTTTTGATCTGAAAGCATCAATGTCAATCAGAATGAAAAGAAGCCTACAACTATTGGGAACAGATCAGACAGCAGGAAGAAGCTAGTTAAAAAGATAAGATGCACCTGTTGAAATTAGGGCCAGGACATGCCATAACACCTATGAAACCACTGGCCCAACATCCTGTAGCATTATGCACTTTCAATCAGACATAATAAATTGGCACATTGTTTAAGCTAGAGTTCTGATTACTATGTATTCATAGTTAATTCTTCATATGTGCCAGGTGGAGAAGACTTGTTGAAATTGGCAATTCTTTCAGATGAAGGGGCTAGGTACTAATCAAGTTAGGTAAGTATGACATAAATGTCTTGTTAGGAACTAGCCTCTAGATCTTTGGGAGGCCACTACGATTGGAATAGACTTTTTTTTTGTCTCCTATTTCCACAGGGTGCTGTTCCGTTTGCTGTTGTTGGGGCCAATACCATCATCGAGGTGAAAGGTCGGAAAGTCAGGGGCCGTATGTACCCATGGGGTGTTGTGGAGGTGGAGAATCCAGAGCACTGTGACTTCATTAAACTCAGGACCATGCTCATGTGAGTGGTCAAAGGGGATAAACATAATGCAGATGTGAAGAAACTCGTAGTAGGTGATAGGGTAGCTTATTTATCAGCAGGCAGGAGGAAATCAGCAGTAAGACATTTACTTATTGGCTAAAGATGTAGGACACAGTGTTTATGTAGTAACACAATAATCAATAGGCTCAACGTGGCTCCAGGATAATGTGTCTCAATGTACCTAGATGTATTCCTGCAGTGTAGTATGGTATCACAGTTAACATTAGTTTTAATGTGGACTTCATAGAGCTGTTTATCTATAGGCCGTCAGTTACTATTATTCTTATGTTCAAGGTGGGCTATAGTTATACTTCTATGTAGGAAAGCTACCCACAGGATTGAGGTTGACATTTTCATGTTGATCTGGCTTTAATAAGCAATTTAAAAATCGGAACTATTTAGTGATACTCAATAAACAAGGTTTTAAACATTTAGAAAGTAATGCAACAATAAATTGTTGATCCAAGATGATTTGGGTTAATTTTTCTGACAATAACAATTTTTTTTCTTGTCTTTATGAGTGTAGCACGCACATGCAAGACTTACAAGAAGTGACACAAGAGACGCACTATGAAAATTTCAGAGCAGAGAAATTGGCTTCAGGGGCAACACCTGCGAAACCAAAACCAGGGTCAGTAGAAAAAGCAATTTGTCATTTATTTTGCAGCCAAAGGTATTTCATTTCAGTCTTTCGTCTGATGTATCATTGAGTGATATGATGAAATGATTTTCTCGACATGTTTAAAAGCTTAAAGAAATGTAATAAAAAATATGTTATTAAAGCACCTGGTATATGGTATGTGTGACCAAGTATAAAAAATAAAATGAAGTGAAGGTCAAGCATAAGAGACAGGATGAGCAGAGAGTGTAGCCAGTAATATAATATGGAGTGATAAATGCACATTTGAGCAAGTCATCAATCCCTTAATAGGATATAAAGATTTTTTTCCTTGAGAAAACTTTTAACCTGTGGCTTGTTACGTCTCCTGCCTATGAATCATGCAAGTTTTAGATCTCATGAGATTGCAGCATGCACAGTATTGGACTCTATTTTTTCCACAGGGATTGAATATCTCATTTGTGTAAATTGGCTCACAGCAAATATATGATTTATAAAAAAAAAATAATACTATTTTTGTTATAAGCAAGTCAAATAACCAATGGCCAGAGGTAAAGCATTTCATTAGTTTAATAACATGTACCAATGTAAAGCTAATTTTTTTTTTCATCATTTTTTTTTCCCTGTAGACCCAGAGGGTATGTAAATATTGTCCCAAATAATCACCAGTTATATTCAAACTGCCCGTACACATTTTTAGAATATTCCACATCTAACATTATGGTACAAATATTTGTGAGAGTTCTTTACACTATGGTTCATTCACGCCTTTAGAATTTTTCACGTCTAAATTCATGACTTGTGTACTTTTTAGCTTTCAACTTATCCAGAGTCTAATTAACAAAAAATAAATAGAGATGAACTTCATTATATTACTGTAAGTTCTTGATAAAAATGGAAGAAACGAAAAGTAAAATTAATTTTTTCTTCCTTTTTTCCATTGATAGAGGTAAAGAATTTTAATAAGTTATAGTGAAGTTAATAATTTAACTTCAGTTGTGCTTTTAGCAAAGTTGATATTTTACTTTAGTATATTGCTATTAAGTGAAATTTCACTTAGATTTCCTGGAGAATGAGGTTCATTCAAACCCAATAAACTGCATTATTGTAATGGGTTTTGTTTTAGTCATTTGCAGTGTATTGTATAATCTTTTCTTATTGAAATGTAACCTGAAATTATCATCATAATTTTTTTCTTGAGATACCTCATGATATTGTCTTTCTGCAAAAATATACAGGAACATTCCTTGTTAAAATATAACTTTCCTCATTTGGAATTGAGTTTGCTTTGGACAGATTTGATTTAGTCAAAGATGTTCTACATAAGTATTTTTGAAAGATATTATGTTAAATTTAAAAAAAAAAAAAAAAAGCCCCATGTATTTTTAGATTCTCAACAGAATCTACATTTATGCAGATACTTTGAAAGACTTGATATGGTGTGGTTTTTGTCTTTGGCTGTGAAGGACTGATCAATATTCAACAGAAATCCTTTTGTCTTTACATCTATTACCATACAGAACTATATATGCAGGCTTTCAGTTGGTTTTTTTTTGGTTCTTTCATTTCTTATATTTATTTATATTTTTTTTCTTTCTCTCTACTTGTACTATTTGTCTATGTGTCTTGGTTTTGGGAATCTTCAACTCTTCACTTTTGAACGGTAAGAGATGCTCTTCTGATGTAACCATATATTAAAATCATTTATATCTTCAACATGCCCTCCCCCCACCTCCCCTCACTTCTGCTTTTTCCATTTTGTTTTAACCATTGGTCAGACCTTACCTTTATATATGCTTGCATCTTTATTTCAGTAGCCCTATCCAATTTTTTTGTTGCTTCTTTCATAATAAAGCATTTTTTTGTTTTTCTTGTGTAATATCATACAAGTTACATCTGGAGTATGGTACCTTCAATCCTGGCTGCTCAGCGAGATATCATGTACTCATAACTAAGATGTACTGTTGTTCACTTTATATAAACTTACATGTATATATCTCTGACACATGGTGCACCGGGTATTGCCATGTCTTACCTGTAAGTTGTACCTAACATCAGCAAGCATTATCAGGAAACTGGTTAATCTAATAAGGTGATGTTCAGCACCAGTGATCACATTTGTCAGCGTTCATAAGCTCGTGATATATTCAGCACAAACTCCAGAGCTCTCTATCTTGTGGGGATTGTATTGCCTCCTTGAAATGTCAGTTTTTTGTTAATACACTTGATGTGAAGATGTTAAATGCATATTTTAGACAAAATTGATGGTTTTGTCTACAACAAACCATATTTTTTTTTTATGTCTGATTGAAGTCAAATCCACCATGAATACTGGTCGTATCAAACAACAATATTTTTTGTGGATTGAAAGTGGTTTTTTACCTACCAGTTGTTTTTTTTTTTTGTTTTTTTTGTAATTCTGTTTTCATTTGTGCTCATTTATTTGTTTGTTTCGTTTGGTTTTTGTTTTTTTTTTATATTATGCATTTTTTTATATTAGTCATAGTTTTGGTTTTTTTTAGTTTGGCTGAAGTGTAAGAAGCTGAATTTCTTCTTATGTTTGTAACTTGTGCAGCAGTTTGATTTCCCATAATTGTTCCTGTGTTAACCCTGATTCACAGTGATGAGCGTAAAAACACTGCTTAAATTGTCTCAGTGTGATGATTTATTCTGTCATGTTGTATTATGTCTAAAAATTTACCCTGAAGATTTACCCTAGCTACAGGGGAGGTGGGTAAAGCTATAGCAGAGAAAGTTATGTTTTTATAACAAGTTTATTATATTAATCCATATCAGTGCTAAAACAAGGAATGATTATTTCAGTAGAAAATGTAGCAAAGATCAGATTTGAATAAGACAATAAAGCCTTTTTCATGATTCAACTTTATGAAGTGGGACCTGAAAAACAGGGAATAGTTGGGAGTTAAGTATTTTTTCCTGACCAGCTGCGATCCTAGGAACCTATTTCAAAGTCGTGATCAGGGGCAAATGGGTTTTTTTTTTTAAGAGGAAATTTAAGGTATGGTAACCACTCAATGACTGTGCCAAATGAAAGACCTCAATATTGTTGAAATCATTATCTCATATAGATAGCATACTTTAAAGAAGCCCTCTTTCAATTATTAGTTTTTATGTTCAGAAACATTGGAGTCATCAAAAGAGCATGTTAAGGAAAATTAGTGTCACCTTAAATTTAGACCAAGTTCATGTTTAGTGGAATATGCTCTTTGAATTCTCCTGGAAGCAGAAAATTTTTTTTAAACTTAGCACTGTAGATGTAAGAATTTATGAGAAATTTATGACAGAAAGTTTACCAATACTAAATTGGAAGAGATATATAATTACTTCAGGCCGATGCAGCCAGATAGTAATGTTTGTTCAGTTTTGTCGCAGAGAGTTTTTGAAAGTGTTTTTTGAATTGTTAACAGATACTTACAGACTGATACTGAGCAGCAGTTGATAACCATTTTTAGACATCAAAACAACCTCAAACTTTTTTTATTTGTTTAAGGTTCTTTGGTATTTGGAAATAAAATTTCACTTATGAACTAGAGCAAAAAATCAAATGCCTACTCTGTTTAGTGATCATCTTATGAAACAGTCAGGTTATATAAAATCTTTGAATTACTAAGATATCTACAGATTGTACTTCTCTAACTAGAGAAGTGTGAGGTGAAGA
Source organism: Elysia crispata (assembly GCA_033675545.1). Taxonomy (NCBI): domain Eukaryota; kingdom Metazoa; phylum Mollusca; class Gastropoda; family Plakobranchidae; genus Elysia; species Elysia crispata. The sequence continues at coordinate 535,740 of JAWDGP010001827.1, forward strand.
AAAGCACATTGATCAGGATCTAGATTATTCGCTCTTGTTTTATAATTCTATATGTGCATTTTCCATGAGTTGTGTTACATATTGCTTATGGATAATAATTCACACTTGATGTGGTTGCCACCATTCAATGATTCACCATCTGATGCTTTATTTCCCTTGGCAAATTGAGAATTAAACTCCAAATTTGCACGTATCACCCAGTATCTCACTCTTCAAATCCCTCTATGTTACACACCTTTATTCCTTGCTGTAAAAAAAAAAGTGTGAATTCAACTCCAGATTTGCACATATTGCCCAGTATCTCACTCTTCCAACCCCTCTTTGTCACATGTTAACTTGTCCTTTCAAAGCTGTTACCATAATCTGTCTCTTTCATCCTTGTGCATTAGATGTGGAGCTGTTATTGTCTCTCTTTCTCTCTCTCTCTCTCTCTCTCTCTCTCTCTCTCTCTCTCTCTCTCTCTCTCTCTCTCTCTCTCTCTCTCTCTCTCTCTCTCTCTCTCTCTCTCTCTCTCTCTCTCTCTCTCTCTCTCTCTCTCTCTCTCTCTCTCTCTCTCTCTCTCTCTCTCTCTCTCTCTCTCTCTCTCTCTCTGTGTGTGTGTATATATATATATATATATATATATATATATATATATATATATATATATAATCACATGGAAAACTAACCTCTCCATATTGATAAAACATTACTCCTCATTCTTAAATTCTATAACTTTTATATAATGCACCAGGAGAAAGATAGTATCCAGTATTCTTGAGCTGTTATCATTGTCCCCCTCCTCTCTTTCTCCTGGTGTAGTATATAAAAGTTATAGAATTTAAGGATGAGGAATCATGTTTTATCAATATAGAGAAATTAGTTTTCCATGCATCAGAATTTTTTAAGTGGTTTGTGTGATTAACTTTTCTCACAGGCTTGATTTAAATTTGCTTAAATTTTGTGATAGATCAGGTGGATTGCTTGTAGCTTGCACAATGATTTGATTGTACTAGTACAGTTTTAGTGGAGATTTTTTAAAAATCGATTAATTGTAAGTTTTTCATGTTTCGATAAACAGAATTGTACAGGTCAGTAAATTATTCAATTTTACATTTGATGTTTGCAAACTTAATTTATTTTCGCTTCAAATAAATGAACCAATGGACAGACGGATTAAAAATTGAATGTAGGTGCTTTGTACTGCCATTGTTTTATGTGGAGGAGTAAAATGCTCTGAACATCCATCATCAAAATATGGGTTTTTGTGAAACACAACGGATATTGAAAGCTTTTCTGCATGATGTAATCAGGACCAAGTATATTTGATAATATCTAATATAAAACACTCATTTTTTCATTGATCTGTCTGTTTCTATGGCATTGTTTTCATTTGTAGCAACCAACTTCAGTTGGATGCTCTGTGCTGTTGCCATTCCTTGCTTTACACTGAAATATTAATCAGATATGTTAGTATTTTTGAGATTCTCCTGCTGTACACCTTCCAGAGTTATGTCACTGCATAGGTTATAAAGTTTACATTAATCAGAATGTCATTGTTTAAAATTACATGTAACAGCTTTACACCTATCAGATTTATATTGGCATTAGAATTTATAGCTTTACACCTATCAGATGTCAGTTTAAGATTCTGCAGGTTTTATTATAGAGGTTAGTCATTGTTTAGATAGTACACCTTTAATTATGTCAAAAGAATGTCATTTGTTAGATGCTACACCTTTAATTTTGTTATGCCATTGTTTAGATTTCTACAGCTTTAATGCTGTCTTTATTTTGGTATTCTTTTTGACTCTTCCTTTACAGGAAACCAATGGCTCCCATTGCCAGGATGGAGAATGGAGGAATGGGTAACGGAGACTATAACGATAAAGAGCGTGAGCTCAGACAGAAAGAGGAGGAGGTAACTATATGCATACACCATATCACAGTATAAATAAATAGACATGGAAAAATATATATGAAACTGATCAAAACAAAACCAGAAATAGACCTGGATGTTTTCAGGCAATCATAAAATGGGAAATTTTTGCTGCTAAAGGCTAGTAATGTACTCAGATTGGGTGTGAATTTATGGCCGGCTTATCTCAGAGCCTGAATTCCACCTTACAATTTGTGAATGCAGACATCCAGGCAATGATTAACTGAATTAAGTAGAAATGCGAAAATGAATTGTGACAAAGCCTTTTCGGCATGGGCCAAGCAAGGCCAAGATTCTTCTTTATAATTATTTAGGTGTAGTTCCAGTCTCTACAGTTTATACATCTAGATTTGTGAAGATAACGATACCATTAGATGATAGGTATCTAGATCTAGATCTTGGATTTCATGATGACTGAACAGTTCATTAAACGGACGGCCAACCTGAAAGCTATTTATATAATTTAACAAGGAAGAGAATTTTCCGTAGATTTACGGAATTTGGTATATTTTGATCAGTCATGTGATGCTACATAAATCCTGTCCCTGTGTCAGATGGAAACTTTCATCGGTAATGGTGAATTTACACAAAATTTTACGGAAAAAGAAATGGTGAAAATATAATTCTACGATGTTTTTTCATCATCGAGTATAAACCTGTATGAAAGTATAAAACTGGGCGATTTAGTATATCGATATTCCATATTTTCCTTTAGTATTTTTTATGTCGAGATTTATATTGTAGTTGGAACCATCCAAGATATTGGTGCCTTCAAGTTGTTCACTTCATTGTTCAATCGTCTGAAAAACTTTGTTCTATCCATCTTCACACCCAACCTTGCCTTCATTTCCAACAAAAGGATTATTCTCATTTCTTCATCTGATAATACAAATGTAAATACGATGAGACAGTTGTGGTCTTTTTTTTTTTGGTGAAGATACATTATCTAAATCTAGTCGATTATTAAGATTGATGGGAAAGCCTAAGTAGAGCTAGATCTATATCTTATAATTGAGACTGGGCAGAGGACATGACATGGTACTATAAAGTAGATGATTTTCATGTCAAAGCAAATAATTTTAAATCTAGATCTAAATGTTAGATTTTTATACATGTATTTCTTTTTACATGTTGAGGTTGAGAGCCTGAGTTTAAGACCTGATTGATAATAATCATATTCAGCTCAAATGCCTTAAGAAAAGAAATCGACAAGGGGAGCAGTGCGCAATATATAAGCTAGAATATGGACCTTTATGTATACACTTATGAGTAAGCCTTTATGGTGCCTCAGTTGAGCTAATAAAATAAAGAAAGCAGTAACACTTTGGGGTATCCAGCTGTAGATGGGCCACAGGTCATTCAACCTCTTAGTTTGAGCACAGAAAAAAATGAGCTAAATTGGTAAGGATGAAAAATTTTCCACAGTTATCACAATTATGGCTCTGTGTACTATCAAATTTTGTGTTAAGTTTGGTTTGTGGCGGAGGGGGAAAGAGAATGTCCTGCTAATATCGCTCAAATTTACCAATTTAAAAAAATCAGTATAAAGGTTTGTGTTCAGTTCTCATAGAATTGAATTAAGTTTCGATGGCAGTGGTTAGAAGAAAATGATTGGAATGGGGATTGCATTTTGGATTATGAAAGAAAACTGTCAAAACCCAGCTTGTCTTTTTGCGACCACAGGCTAGATTGTAGTAAGAAAGGCAATTGTCATGTGGCAAAATGTTAATGTTGATATAAGTTGGAATAATTCAAGGAAAATGGATCAGGAGATGGGTGTTCAGTTATTTGTGTGGATGAAAATGTTGAGGCTCTGCCCTGGACCGGATGCATTCTTAATTTTCAGGCAATTAAATTGTGCATCACGTCCAGATCTACAGAAAGTTGGACTTATACTAAAAAGGAGATCAGGCTTAAGGACGTAGGCTATGTGTTACAGAAAACAGGACTATGATTGGGGCTGAGTGGAAAGGAATATCTGTGTTAGAGTCACAGAAAAGTTCATGCTAGTTTCTCTTATCCTTTATATATGAATCATAGAATTATAGATGCAAGTTAATATAATAAACTACAGAGATGTTGATACTAGCTTCAGGTACCCTTTATATCAGAATAAGAGACCTGTTGATTTTAGCTTCAGGTACCTTTTATGTCAGATTAACAGAACTGTTGATTTTAGTTTCAGGTACCCTTAATATCAGAATAAGAGACCGGCTGATTTTAGTTTCAGGTACCCTTTATATCAGATTAACGGAACTGTTGTTTCTAGTTTCATTTACCCTTCATATCACAGATTAACAGATCTGTTGATTTTAGTTTCAGGTACCCTTAATATCAGAATAAGAGACCTGCTGATTTTAGTTTCAGACACCCTTTATATCAGATTAAAGGAACTGTTGGTGCTATTCTTAGGTACAGTTTTTTCATAAATCACAGAAATGTTGAACCCAGGTAGTTGTCATGTTGGAATTACATAAATTTTGATATCACAAGTCATATCAGATCTCAGAAATGATCACAGAGATGTAAGTGCTAATCACAGATTAATTTATCTTTATGGTGTAATCACATAAATATTGATACTAGTTTCAGGTACCTTATGAAAGAATCACTGGAATTTTGATACTAATTTCAGGTACCTTCATAACTGAATTACAGAAATGTTGATGGTGTTGTCTATTTCAGTCTTGTTTGTTTGTTGTCATTTTTGTTTAATTTTGTTCCAGTGAAAAAAATTTCATGTTATGCGTTTTTCCAGCTGCGTCGCATGCAGGAGCGCTTGTCCAGGATGCAGGCTGAGATTGAGTCCCAGAAACCGCAGCTGATTCACAATGGTGACCTCAAGTCTCAGGATGTCTAATCGTACGGGATCTAGGGGTTATCTTTTTCGGTAAGCTGCAGGCAATTGCAGAGACTGGTCTCTTTTGTCTTGTGGATGTGATGGAAGTAAAGGGAGATCAATTTCTTGGCTGTAATGGATGTAAAAGAGCCAAGGGAAGTTGAATTTATTGTCTATTTTATTTGTTCATTGGGAATCGAAATGGAGTTATATGGATATGATGAAAGTAAATGGCAATAAGTGTGTAGTACTATCTTAATGTAATCTTCTGGGAGCCAAATCTCTTGTCATGGCGTTAGTTTGAAGGAAACATAGACAGGTATGTTAGGAGAAAGAACATGTGTAGCTTTTATGGCACCAGCAAATATAAAGAGTTTAGTTCCAGTTTGTATATTAGATGTAAACATATCAAATCAGTGTAAATTTTGAATGGCAAGAATAAAGAATTTTGTTAAGTTTTTATGGTAAAAGTAAAGAGAAACTTATTTTTAATTTGTATAGTGGATTCAAAGAGAGAGAAAAAGTGTCTTTGTTTGGAAAAAGCAAAAAAAAATGTCTATACAGCTACCCTTATCCTTCTTACTCAATGCCCAAGCTACCTCCGCTTTAGCTCTTTGATCTTGTACCATGCTCTTCCCATTCGTCGGCTGCCACCCTGTGCCCCTTCACCCTTTCTATCCATTATTTTCTCACTGCATGTCAATAATACTTTGCTCCACCCTTACCTTTTGTATTACATGGCATAATGTAGCATATACATTGGGTGCCCTACGCTTACACGTTGGAAGCTGAAATGTCTGGATAATGTCTTCGCTCAAAGTTCTTTCCAACATTATGAAAGATAGCGAAAATATAAGAGTTCTGTTGATCAAGGCACCCAGGTACACTAAAGACAGAAGATTTTTTGTTTTTCTTATGTTGACCAGGCCTTGCTCTTATCGTTTAAACATGTAAGGAGCAAGGAGGTTTTCATACCAGTGATCATTTTTTTAAGCAATCCTCCGGATAAAGCATGCAGAAGGATATAGTCAGTTTGTTTTTCCTGTTTGTTGTTTTTTAAATAATATTTATGGGATTTGGGTACTTCACCAATGATACTCACACTGCTTAAAAAACAGCATGATTAATTAACATGATGATAAAGGTAAAAAAAGTACAGGAAAATTGAGTCTCAGAGGTTCATATAAATTATACAAAGTTTTTAATAATCATTGGCCATAACTAAGTTTAAGCTCTGCCTGGTTGATTTTGGTATATCTGAGATTCACTGTACATCAGGATGGTAATGATTGAAAGAAAGGGTTGTGCTGGAAGTAAACAAGGATTGTAATGAGTTTAAGAAAGGGTTGTGATGTAACTATAAGAGGATTTCAATAAGTTGAAGAGAAGGCTGTCTTAGAAATAACAGGAATTTATAAGATTTGAAGAATGGTATGTGATGGTAATTTAATACTTATGCTAAAAGAAGGGTTAAGTTCGTTTATTTGGAAAAAAAATATAGAGCAAGAATGTTTAATATTATGATGGAGGTAACTTGTTATGATGAAATTTGAGGTAAAAAGATATTTGTCTATTTTTTATGATGATGGAAGTGAGATATCCAACAAATTTGTTCAAAAGAAGTAAAAATAAAGGAATAAAATATCTACTCCTTTACTTGTTTAGATGAATCTGGAAGTAAACATAGAGGATGTTTTTAATTTGCATGGTGAAAATTTTTATAAAGGAACTTTAGTTTTGTAAGACAGGAATAAAGATGGAGACCTTGTAGGCGGTGTGAGGGGAGAAAGTAAATAGGGACAACATGTCATTATCAAGTTTTTATGGCAGTAGCTAAGATTGAGAATTAAATGTTTGTTTTGAAAGATGGAGGTAAAGAAGTGGATTTTTTCAATTTGTTTTTTTTTTTTTTTAATGTGAAAGAAGGGATTAAAATTTTATTTTATATGGTTGGAGAAAAAAGAGCAAGGTCTATTTTTTGCGGTTCTTTTTATGATTGTGCATGGTTATCTTCTTCTTTGCTCTGTTCTGCTTGACAGAGCCTTTGATAACTTGTAGCCAACAATTTTGAGTTGATTTTTTTTTTTAATCCATACCCATCTAGGGCCAAAATGAACAATTCTGGAAAAGTTTGTCTGGTCTGTGTGATGACCAGGTGAGGAAGTGGTCAAGCTGCCTGGAGTTGTTCACCATTCAGTTCTTATATAAATTAAGTCAAATGTGTATTTATTTATCTTTTTTTTATTTTTGTTTTTACTTTTTTTTTTTCGTTTGAGCATTGGTTATCAGTGCCTTCTTTGCTTAAACATTTTAAGAACATAAAAAGTTTTTCTTTTTTTAATTGATCTGGTGTTTTGTGCAATTGAGCTTTGATTACATTTATCTCATATCAGATAAGATACATGTAGTGGTTGAAGCAGCATTTCTAGTATCAGTGATAGTGATTGTTTCAGCAGCAGAAGTAATGTATAATGACAACAGTAGTTATAGTAAGGTAATGGTAGCAATACCTTTGATGGAAGCAGCAGCAGCAGAGAAATATAATCTACCTAGTACTATTTTGCTAGTCATGGACTCAAGTTGAACCATTATCTGACTCCCAAATTTAGAACCATTGTAATATCTTTATCCTCTGGGAATTTGCTTAAACTATCAAAATAAAAGTGGGGACAATAAGATGCTCTATAACTGTGACATGCAAAGGTTAAGTTGCTCTTTTTAACAGTACAGGATTTAAATAAAACAGAAATTTGCAGATGTTTCATTTTTTGTTTTTGTTGTTGTTGATCCTTGTTTAAGTTTATTGTGACTGGGGATTTACATTAGTGTTTTTGTTTTGTTTTATTTTTCTCTCCAATGGAAAGAAACAGATAAATTAGCAATGAAATTTGTCAGCTTTATTAGAGCTTAAGAATCCAAAGCTAAGCTGAAATGTTTTATCTTTGAATGATGTATAAATCTACATGGATATAAGAACAAATAGGGTTTGCCGGGCTTTATTTTCACTTTTCTTGACATTATAAATGTTTTATTTTTTATTTAGTTTTAAAGAATTTTCAATCCATAGCAGAAAACTTAAAATATTATGCTAGATACATTTCAGTCTGCAGCTGCAACATACAAAATGTTCAACAGCTTTGCTTCTCTTTTTTTAACCTCATGTCTTTTACAGTTCGCCTCTCTTAGGCAACTTACTCTGCTCTCGAAATTTGCCATATGAATTTTATTTGTGACCCCTAGATGAACTTGTAGATATACCCGTTTTCCACATGTATCGGTAGCACTAGCTTGCATTCTTTTGTGTAAAGACATAGATGGGCATTTTGATGATAACAATGTTGGAAGATATCTCGATAGCTGCATCTCCTGATTTATTTTGTTTTGTCACAGCACAGAGAGGTGCATAGAGCAAGTGAAAAGACAATGATGTTTTTTTTTTAACTTTTACTCCGAATCGTTTTCTATGGTAATAGTCTGAAATCATTTTTAGTGCATTGCTGAGTATTACTGTCCATCTGAGCCATGTTAGTCAACGGTACATCTTTTCAGAATTTTCAGTAGATAATTTCATTTTGTTCTGTAAATGTGGCTATATTTATTAATGGCCTTTTTAATATTTATTAGAAAAGATTTTCCGGACAGTTCACTTGAGTTTTCACTGTTCAAACTGATTAACCAATAGTTTTGCTCAAATTCAATGTTTTAAAAAGATCCTGATCTTGAATTTTGTTACCTTTCAGATAGTGGCTGGCATAGATCTTCAGTGGTCAAAATGTTCAGCTTGATAGGGCTCTGGTTTATATGCTAAAGAATACAGGCTTGCTTACTGTCAAAACTAAGCAATTTGAACTAACTACAGCTGTGGGATTGAAGATCAATAGTGGCTTTGGAATAAGAGTATACGCCTTAATGTACGCAGATAACTTTTTTGCAGTTTTAAGTTCTGCACTGTCGATAGGGCCTCAACGTTTCAGTTTGCCCTGCTTGACGGCAGTATGATATGCTAAAAGGCCTAAGATCACCATGTTGTAGATGGACTGCAGCAAACAGCAATGCTGTGGGATTTCATTCTGCTTGGTCTCCAAGAAAAAAATTTTTTTTTTTTCAAAAAATTGGGACAAGTAAGGGGGGTTATGTAAGTTTGTTACACTATGTTTGTGTCTTTCTGTGGGTCCAACCTTTAACTCAAATTTTCAGACCAATGAGTTAGAACAGTCAGATAAGAAATGGGAACAATATGAATCAGAACAAGATCTAAAACAGATTGTCAACACCGACTTGGTCTTCTCTTCAGTCTGGATCGCTTGACCTCTTATGCTCAGGAACAAACAAGTGTTTCTTTGACTAATTTCAGTAGACTTAATACTTTAGAATACTATTTTCTCCGTAGCCATAACGTGTTGAATTTCTCCTAATTCTACCCACATATCAATATGTTCTTCTTTCTTCCCTGTTTTCTTTTAGCAAGCATTTTTATAAGAATTCCAACTTGAATTCATCTTTTATTTATTTCATGGGTTGAGCTTACACTTGTTGCCTTTTTTTAAACTCGATTTTTTTTCTATTAAATGTCAAAATATTCTTTGCTATTCATACTCACACCTAGCATGCATGCGTTACTGTATATCCCATAGTCGTATTATTCAAAGGATTTGTTCATATGCCTTAAATACTCTTCATTGATTTTTATGATTCATAATATTAAAAAATAACATTATTAAAATAAATGAAATTTTGCTATTGATTATGAATGTTTGGTAAATCCTATTTTTTTTTGACTTATCATTTTCTGTATCACAGGGCAGTACTGACATATCTGATGTCTTTTATAGTTCTAAGAAAAATTTTTGTTTGGTCTTGTGAAATGCTTACTCTCTCTCAGTGTGGCTATTCAATCTAATTTTTATTTAATTTCTTAAGATAAGTTTCCCTATCATTTTTTACCAGCACTCTTAGAATGACATCATGTTCAGTTTGTTTCTGTTTTGTGCAAATTTCCCAGGATTTGTGAACAGAAGTTTTGTGTACTAGTATGTAAGGAATGCAAGGTTGGTCATGGTACTCTAAAGTGTTGAGAGGAGAGACAAAGAGAGCCACTCCAAAAAAAAACTGTTTTTATCTTCGGAATGAATGAAGTTTCGTAAAAGGATTATACTTATTCTGGCATGTTTATATCACAAAAATCATGCTTATTCGCTATACAGGACTATTATTGTGTGTACCACACAGCTCTGAATACTACCATACCAGTATCAACTATACTATTCCCATGGTTTGTTTTTTTTTCTACAATACTGCTATTTGTAATGCCTCAGTTTTATTTGTTCTCTTTATCTTTTTTTGTTACTTTGCTTTGTTAGAGCTTCAGACTTGCTTCAGAGAAATCGATCTATGAGTTATGTGTTTGTAAAGAGCACATTTGAGGGTATGGGTATTAAGAACAAGGCCTTTTCTCTAGCTTTTCATGAAAACATTTGCAGATATTAAGACTGATTTTTTTAAGAGGTAAGAGCAACTCATTTGGACTTTAACTTGTTTCATGATATATTGTCATATCAGGTTTGAGGAGGCGGAAGAGTGGGGTGTTAAGTTTTTGTGCTTATAAATGAGAGCTGTCTTTTTTTTTTGTTGTCTTTTCTTTTTGTTTCTGGAAGTGTTTTTGCTATTTTTTTTTAAAAATCATTCAACCTCCTTAAATTGCAGTTCAGGTTGTTTTGTTTTGTTAACTTTTTTTTTTTCAATACAAATGTTGCACGCTGAAAATAAAGATAAATAAAACCTCTGAGACTCATTTGTGACATTTTTGGTTTCCTTGCTTTGAGCACAAGGCACGGTAAGGTTGTATAGCTCTCACATGTTTAAAATAATCAGTCAAACAGTTCGCTTGGAGGTCGCAGCACTTAGCCAACGTGGTACTGGTAGAAGTGTGATGGAAATTTTACAGTTTGAAACAGGCTTTCCCTTAATAAGGCACCTCTATGTGGTGTGGATGTTGTTATTCTAGCAAGCCTGGCCATTTGCATCTTTTTAAAAAAGAAAAAAGCAGAGATGAAATAATATATGCCTTATGTATGTTCTTTTGAGTGTTCCATAACTGATACTGTACAATCACTCAGAGTAGACAAAAATTTACTTCCTGGATTTTTAAAGACAAAATTTTAAGTTAATAGTATGTTAACTGAATGATTTTATACCATTGCAACGAAAAATTGTTATACTTTGGAATGAGAGAGGGAGTTGGAGACAGAGGAAAAGAGAATGGATTTGTAAAACAGAAAATATATTTGGTGAAATTGATTGTTTTTCTCATCAAAATTGGACACTGATTAAGAATCTTACGTCCACTTTCATTTTAATGAACTTTTTGTACCCGATTTTCTATCTCCAAGGGCTTTGGCCTCAAGGCCTTGTAAAAAAAAGTTTTAGAATTCTAGAGGTCAGATTGAGTTGGCCTTGAGGGTCAGTATTTTGGCCTGAACATTGCCTGCACAGGCCTCAATGCATACAGGCTGTGTTCAGGCCAAGAATCAAGGGATGCCTGTGTCATTGATGGCCGGTATAAGGTAGAATTATTCGCTGCAACAAATGGTGAAGTTGCATTAAGCAAATGAATATTTTATAACATCAGATGTGTTGCAAAGTAAAAGTTGATCATAACGGTTTTTATGATTATCCCATCAAAAATTTACATCATTATTGTACTACTACTACCATTGCTATTCCTAGTCCTATTCCTCTTCTTCCTACTATCACCACCAATATTACTTCTATAGTGCTAGTGCTACATGTACTAATAATTACTTGCATTACTACTACATGCACTACTGCTGTTGCTACAACTACAACTATAGCTATTACTGCTAATACAACTGATGCAGCCAAAATTATTTTATAAGGTATTTTAAAATTATTTTGTGTGAAAAAGACATTTTTTGCATTTTCGATATTTATTTTTTTAGAAAAGTGACTGACATTAGTGACAGGGCTGTGAGTTGAAGCCTATGTTAAACAGGTGTCAGCCATAACCTGATTGTAATTTGTCAAGGTCAAATTATGCCAAATCCTGACTGATGAAAGAAAGGAAATTATTGAGCATTGTTTAACTGTACTCTTTTCGACTTGAAATAGTTTTCTTATCACTCATCACTGTTATAATAGCAGATTCTTGGTAAAAAGGCTTAATTTCCCAGCCATTAAAGTTTCAATGAAGTGGAGAAGAGTGGAAAAAGTGTGGGAAGGTTAGTGTTTTGTGGAGCACTTCTACTGTCTTCATCATCTTCAGTGACCATTAGAGGTGTAGGAGCTCGACTCCTGAGTTCAGTGTTTGAAGTTGGCACGCTGTAGAACCGTGGATCCCCTTGGGTTGGAGTAAAAGTGGCTTGGACTCTTAATTTAAAACATGTCTGGAGATCCACATTGACGTGTTTGTCTGTTAGTTGTATGTGGACAGGCTAAGTATATTGGGGTTCAATATGCAGCCATGGGGTCTTCACTGTAAACCTGTATTTATTCTTCTGTTAGAACGGTCAATGCTTGGACTTAGTTTCGAAACCAATTTTGGACATTTTTTAGAAGTTGTCTGACTTCACACATAGCTTCTTCAGGTGCGTCCGTTTCTTTTGAACAAAGGTTTGTGGTAGCTCAAGAATTAAGTGCGTGATTTTTCAGTCACTGGCTGAAAACAAAGCAGCTGGCGAGTGCTCACGAAGTCGACACAGGGTGTAGCATGCATTTACTGGTAATCGCCAATATTGCAAGGTAGCAAATTAAGCCTTGGGGCTAAAAAGAAATTAAAAAAGCTACTACGTTATGTGTGATAGAAAGCTGAGCACAAAATTGATTTTAAAATATAAAATCTGAAGATATTTGGTCCTTTTGAACTCTTATAACTGCCACTCCTTTCATGGCCTGTGCTAGGGAATAAATTGCTATAAATCAGTTATGCAATTTAATTTTAGGCATAGCAACTAGCATCTTGATTTCTTTATGAAATTCTCTGAAAATAAGTATGCAAACTCTCTGTTAGCCTATACACAATCAAGTCCGTTATTTAGAAGTCATTGGGATAAAAAAAAGGACTTCAAATTATCCTTAATTCGAATTATCAGGGTACATAGAGAAAGAGAGTTAATAAAAATGTGGATGACAGATCGGTAATGTCGTACTAGTGTGTGCATAGAAAAGGGCGACTACAATAGGTCACCTGGTCTCTGGGCCTAACCCTTTTCCGTTTACTTGTCTTAGCCTTATTGCAGACTCTAGCCTGTAACATAGGTGGACGGAACACACACTCCAGAATCGCATGGAGCATAGCACTACCAGTACTTTCTCTGTTGTACATGCCAGGAAAAGTGCTTTCAGAATCAAAAAATTATGCCAAGATAGCTTTGAAATAAACGGATCATTATTTCAAAATTTGAACTTATATTTTTTAATAAAGAGAAATATTCGGTAGAATTAAGAGACTTCCAAATATCCGAGAATATGAACTATCGATTCAAATTATTTAGACTTGACCGTACATGTAGGTTTTTTTTTTCAATTACATGTCAAAATATTTTAATCACTGCTGCTAGACAGATCCGGTTCATCTTGAAAATCTCTTAGAACCAGCAGCACATTGAGGCTATCTAGATCTAAACTATCTCCATTATCATATCCATTATCACAAGATCTTCATCACCACTATCATCATCACATAGTACTTCTAAGTCTGTGAAGCTGAAACTAAGATTAAACTTGAGGTGAAAGCCGTATTCAAGTCTGAAACTGATCTCCTTCTGTCTATTATGCAGACAACAAAGAAGGCTAAAATTACATATCACGTAGTTTTGGATAGAAATGAAAATCTGTAGCAATGGTAGCTATTTCCCACAAAGAAATTTTACATCATTACCCAAAGAAATCTCGGGGGTATAGTCACAGGACCTTGCCATTTATCCTCAGGGTTTGGTTATGGTTTCTGAGATTGAAATCCAAGAAATTGGGACTGAGAGTTTCCCCACGATATAAGCATCCATTATCTCATGTTGTCTGTGAAAGCTAACCTGCTCTAATATTTCTTAGCTCTCCCTATCCTCCACTTTCCAAACAAATTTAACTTACTGCATCCAGTTTGAATCCGTTTTTCAGTCCAAAACACATTTTAATATATTAAATTTTAATAGAAAATACCCATGACACAGACATAACAATGACCACTTTGTAATCTTTATTTTGTTCGCAAATAATAATATATTTCAGCTAGCTTTACCCATTATAGCATATATAAATCCGATCTATTAAAAAAATATCTCCAAATCAGATGCTATGTCAGAAAAACAGCTACAGTAGATAGAGCTGAGGCTGCACATATCAACTAATTTGAGAGAGCATAAGTGTAGAATAGAGGAGATAATTGATAATGAGAATAAGAGAAAATATTCAAATCATGTTTAAGGGGATACAACTTCAAAAGGATTGTGAAAATTTAACAAAAGCATGTCTAAGACAGGAGTATATAATTTGTGCAGGACATAAACAAGATTAAGATGACACAATTGATGCCAGATTATGGGGAAATCGTTGATGCAGGATTAAGCCAGGTGCAAGTGGTACAAATGAAGGGGATATGAACATGTAGGAATATCTAGGTTAGTCCTTTTCTCAGTAGCTTGTTGCATTCCTTACAAATTCTGAGTAGGTCCAGCTTAAAGCTTTATATTTTTTCATCAAAGCAGATAAAATAAGATGAATAAAATATCTTTGAAAACCATTGAGAACAAAAATTACCCGTCACTTTCAGTGGAATGAAAAATAAAAAAAAAACATAAAAAAATATACAGTTGTATCATAATTCATATATTGTCAAATCATAGACAGACACATCGATTAAAGCAGCCTCAAAATTGTATACTGGAGCAAAGGTTCTTGTAAAGTGTAAGTGGTCTGGTGTGTAACACTGAAGTTACATGATATTTCCTCTTCAAATATTTTCATGTCCTCCTCATTCAGAGACTTGGTTAGCAATAATTGCATAATTAGTTAAGACCATGATTTGGACATTCTCCTTATTAAAAAAAATGTAGCAATAATATTTTCATAAACATTCAACAGGATTTAAAAAAAGCACAAATATAACTTATCTGTGTAGGACAATGAAATGCAGTAAAAAAAAATTATGTATATACCCACAGAGCCATCCTCTCTTGAAGAAGTACTTTATGCTAATAGGATCACCCTCTGCTGAACAAAATATTTTATGAACAATAGGATTGTTCTTTCTAAAATAAATACTTTGTGGTTGTAGGAAGATCAATTCTGTAGACGGCCTCTGCCACATTAAAGTAGCCGAGATATGAGGCCATATCAGGTGTAGTGTCATAGTGATAGTGCCCAGCTTGCCCATGTTTACTGAAACAATGGAAGTGCTCCTGGCGAAGGTGAAGGCCCTATAAAAATTAAAAAAAAAAATCATTGGGAGCGGCTGAGGGAAATTCTTTTGAATGAAACTTCAGTTGTTTCAAATATCAAAATTATTACACAAACCTGGTACATGTATGTACTTCAATTGAACTTACCATTTAAATTCTGAAGTTAAGGATATTGTTTCTTTTTTCTTTTTTTTTTTTTTGCAGGGGGACTTAATTTGGGTAAGTCAATGCTTGTACCAAATAAACAATTATTGGTTCCAATGATACACGGATACAGGACAAATTTTGCAAATAATTTTGCTTCACCTGAATATTATCTCTAATTAAGCAGAACCTATACAATATCTGAGGCTTGGATGATTTGCAACAAATGTATGTAATTTCTCAACCTTTGATATGTTAATTGTTATATAGAAATTCAAGAATTTGTAACCATTTGATGTGAAATAAAAGAATTTGCAAACATCTGATCAAATGCTGTTTTACATCAAATCTTGAGTGATTTTTTTTACCTCTGACCTTGAATCAAGATAAAATAAGACCAACCTGTGGATCGGCAGACACAACCTCCCCTACATTGACAAGAGGGGCATCCATGTTGTAAAACTTGAGCCAGCGAAATGTTTGCTCATCTGTCTCCATTGCTTCATTCAAAAAATCTGGCTGAAGATATTATCACAGAGAATTGATAGAGCGGCTGAAGATATCACAGATAGATGATAGAATGGCTGAAAATATAATCACAGACAGATGATACAGAGGCTAAAGACATTTTCACAGAGAAGAGCTAAAATCTAACCATGCAAGTACTGCTTCAAATACAATTCACAAAATATATAGAGTTAGAGCTCAACTGGCACTTTTTGTGTGAAGCAAAGCCTGGGAGAGAACAAGCATTACCATGACGTGAATGTTTGCTTTGCCACTCTGCAGGAGAAATGCTCCACCAAGTCCGACCCCTTGACTGCTTCCATAGTGATGTGCCAAGGTTTTGTGCAGACACTCGACAAAATTCTGCTTGCCAGTCCTTTGAGAGGCTTTTATTTCAAGTACCTGAGTCAAATTGTCAAAAATGTAAAACTTAAAAGCTTAAAAATTCACATTTTGACTTGCTTTGTTTGGTCTAGATTCAATTGAAATAAGATGTAGTCAAGAGCTTTCATTGTCAAATACAATGGCATATTTTAACTCATAGTTTATATAAAATAAAATCATCCACTGGGGGCTATGTCTATCATTTCATTTAAACACTGATCCCCACTCATCTCTTGTCATAGCCCTTCCTGCTAATCTGTGTGGACTCACAGATACAAAAATATTTATAAAGCCTCTTTCTTTTTTTTTTTCCATTTGTCCAATGTACTGTTCGGCACCCTGACGAGG
This sequence comes from Elysia crispata, assembly GCA_033675545.1. NCBI lineage: Eukaryota > Metazoa > Mollusca > Gastropoda > Plakobranchidae > Elysia > Elysia crispata. Next base: position 552,292 of record JAWDGP010001827.1, read on the forward strand.
GGCTTGTTATCTGGACATATTTTAATTACCTGGTGCACACTATCAGCTGGCTCATGTTAAGACTTCTCTACACTGAGACAAAATGAATGTGTACTGTTACCTAACTTTTCACCTGTCTTTTAATGTCTTTTAACTGTGCAAATAGTGCAGTTAGGTGCTGTGTTTAGTGCTTCGGTCAGCACCTGGTGTTTAGTTGACCAGTAACTGAAATTGACAGAGTGCACGGTTTGACCGCTATGCCACACTTGATCCAATTTTTTCTCTGATAGCAGGCTTTTCATGATCTGTACGCCCATTAGACAAGTATTTCATTAAAAAGATAGAGAGGAGGAGAATTTGGTGAAGTTAAAGTCTAGCAAATTAAGAATTATTTTTATATACAGGTTTTACTGAAAAAAAACCAATATAATTATGAAGGTCACTGTACTGGTAACAAAAGTATGCCTGCATGTCACACCAAACTAGCTAAAGTTTATCCTGAAATCGATAAAAATGAAGAAAATAATGCACCAGCTTAATGATCAGGAAGCCCATGGTAGTGTGGGTGCAGTTGGCAGCAGGAAACTGTTGATGTTGCTACAGGTGAAAGCAGGCACAGCTTACAGTTGGAAACTTGTGATGGTGTTTGTAGTGAGAGTAAGTATACCAGAACAGGAGAATGATGATGTACTGGTGATGAGAGCAGGCTTAGTTGACAGCAGAAAACTTATGATGCGGCTGACAATATCAAGAAAAACAGCAGAAAACTTGTGATGGTGCAGGTGATTACAGCAGGTTTGACAGCTCAAAACTTGTGATGATGTGGCTGACAAGATCAAGTAAGACAGCAGAAAATTTATGATGGTACAGGTGATTACAGCAGGGTTGATAGCAGAAAACTTGTGATGATGCAGATGGCAAGATCAAGTAAGACAGCAGAAAACTTGGGTTGATACAGGTGATTACAGCAGGTTTGACAGCAGAAATCTGTGATGGGGCAGGTGATTAGAGCAGGTTTGACAGCAGAAAACTGCTGATTGTCCAGCTGAAAAGAGCAAATTTGACAGCAGAAAAAAGATGACAGTGCTGCAGTTGGTGTGAACGGACATAATTAATAGCATGAAATTTGTAATAGTAATAACAAAATGCTTTCAGTCTGCTTAATCAGACCCTGGTGAGACAGAGACATAAAAGAGCATTAGTTCTGATCAACTAAGTCTTCCACAGATGAACTTTACCTTGCCAGGTTTTCCCTCACTGATAAGGAAATTTCCCATCAGACTGAACTTGCCACTGTTGTTTTCTAACTGCTGATACATGCCATCCTGGTATAGTAGGGAAAATTAAGTTATCATTTCTGGTAAATTATTAGTCATGGAGTATAAGAGTATAGAATGTATATATTCATATATATATATATATATATACTGCAAATTTTTCCGAAATATTCTAAACATATATAAAACGCTTTCATTAAAAGATGGAGACCACAATTCTGATGATATACTTTCCAGAAACAAAACAAGACATAATTATATGCCTATAATTCTGTGTCTTGATAACAGAAACAATTTTGTTGATAATGAAATAAAATGAGCAATGAGAAGCCATAGCTCTTTTATATTAGTCTGATGGCATCTTGGGTGTAGGCAAGCTTTAAGTTTGTGTACTGGATACTTGAGCAAGCTTCATAACTACTCCCAAAACAGAATATTCAAGAAAGCAGTTGAAGCAATCAAAGAAAGCTGATTTCAATTTCATTTCAGTGCATTGACATAGATTGGAAGAGTCTTAAACCCTATAAAGATGACCAATGAGACTGTGTTCCTGGGTGGTTTTAATCATTCTTATTCAAGACTTGATATTTTCCCTCAAAAGCTTTAGGGATTCCTGAATGTCAACATTAGCAGCTATTGCAAAGTAAATCGTAAGATTAGTATGTAGATAGCAGTAAGCTTTGTGCAGGCGGCTGAATGGAGCATTTATTTTTTGGAGATGTACTGGAAATTATAAGTCAGATTTCATCGTAAGTTCATCCAGGAATGCATACTGCAGCGTTTAGCCAGCACAAATTATGCAAGATGATCAAAGGCCTAAGAGGACTGTTGCAAGTTCTTCAAACCATTTAGCGTTGGCTGTGACAGCTTTGAGTGTCATTCAACCATAAAAATTGCAAGTAAATTGTTCACAGTGGTTGGACAGTCAAGATTCAAGAGAATGAAACTGGAGGTCGATGACTGCCAGTATGGTCAGATCAATGTAATCAAATGATGGTTTGTCGATTCAAGTGCAACACAGGAAAATTTCCCACATAAAAATGAAATTTTCCTTTAAAACGATCTCCACTTTTTTTGTCACTAGAGTTTAAAAAAGACTTAGAAGAGAGATCTAGAGCAAGACAAAAATAACAAACTAATGTCTAAACTTTGAAACTCATCGAGTTCAGTTTATGAAAAGTACAATAGTAAGTAATGATAAAAAGGAAATAATTATAAAGCTTCAATAAACAGATCAAATAGTGAAACAGGAAAAAGCATCATTATCAAAAAAAAAAAAAAAATAATCGACCAGAAAGAAGACATGTAAACCACTATTTCATTCACCATCTATTAACCCCCCCAAGATAGCTATGAAAATTCAACACAACTGACCTCCTTACCCAAAGATAGCTATGAGAATTCAACATAACTGACCTCCTGAACCTTGGCAATTTTTGTTTTGTCACAGGGCTGTTCACCCCCCAGCCTGGCGTTACAGATAAGCTCACAGTTAGTCCCAAACACATCATTGGGCCCTGCTCCAGCACCAATCACCAGCCCGCCATCTGGCATCTCACAGAGGTCACAGATCTTCTTGAGTTCATAGTTCTGGGTCACAGAAACATTCATTGGCTACTAGAATTAAAACTACCACTACTACTGTTCCTGCTACTGCTACTATGGTACTTCTATCACTACTGCTACTGCTCCTACTACTATTATTACTGCGGGTATCTGTACCACTAATGCTGCCACAATTATTGCTTTGTCTGCTGCTTGAATGTCTTGGACTGTTTTGCCCAATTACATCTGCTATTTATCAACAGTTGCCTGGCACAATTAAAGTGAGAGAGAGAGAGAGAGAGAGAGAGAGAGAGAGAGAGAGAGAGAGAGAAAGAGGAGGGGGAGAGAGAGAAAGAGAGAGAGAGAGAGAGAGAGAGAGAGAGAGAGAGAGAGAGAGAGAGAGGGGGGGAGAGAGAGAGGGAGAGAGACAGACAGACAGACAGACAGACAGACAGACAGAGAAATGCAGTTCTGAAAATTTACAAAGCAATACACAGCATGTAGGCTTTTGGCTTCACACTTTCACAACACACAAAAGAAATACAATATCTTATTTAATATTGTGTTTTTGTGTTTAGTTTTATAACTTGCAAGTGAATCTTCTGTCATTTGTTTTGTTCTTTTGGTTGGATGTTTTTTATTTTGCATGTGTGGTTTGAGGGGGGGTTCATTATTTCATTATTTCTACACTATCTGGTGATAAAATTTTTCTTAATATTGACACTTATCATAAAATGCTTCAAATAGTTTTCCAGAATATCAAGAATTATAAAGCAAAATTAAAAGATGGTTTAATTTTGGTACATTAGATAAATGTTACCTGTAGAGAAACTAAATTGCTGGCACTTTTGACGAGTGCTATTGAGAGTCTAGTAGAGGATACCATCTATGCTTGGTACCTTGCATGTATGTTATAAAGGGATTGAATACTTGCTGGCATGCGAGAGAGAATTGAATGAAAAATCTAAAAAGACTAAAAAATCAAAACTAATTGGCTATTTTACTTTAAACTCCTCAAAGTAAAAATAGCCAATTAGTTAAGTGACCAACCTTGTCTCTCTGTGGGAATGGCTTCAGGTGGTCCGGTCCTCCAATGTCTGCCAACCTGGGTTGACCGCAAATTCCTGTGGATAATGTTGGCTTTGAGAACTTAGATATAGTTTTTGTTCATATACTCTGCTTGGTGATCTTTTCAGAAACATTCCTCTTGTGTATCTACGTCATTGACAGTCCATTTTTTCAATCAGCATATTTTCCTCCACTTCTTTCCTCCTCTTCGCCACCATCTCCACCAGTGGTTACATTGCCATATCTCGCCACCTCTCAATACACTTCTCCTTTTTTCCCATTCTCATTCCATCCTCAGGTTTTCTGTTGAAAAGAAAACTAGAAAATGCAATATCTCCCTGCTTAGATTAATCCTGCTTGCCAAAAATATAACATCATTTACTGCTGATATTACAAATATTACTACAACTTCTACATGTATTCACATACCCATGCTCCTCTCTGCCTCTCTACC
>JAWDGP010001828.1:0-5000 GCA_033675545.1 Elysia crispata
TTTGAGAGGATAAAGTTGAATTTGTGTTCCAGTTTGAGAAGATAAAGGTGAACTTTTGTTCCAATTTGAGAGGATAAAGGTGAACTTTTATTCCAGTTTAAAAAGATAAAGGTGAATTTTTGTTCCAGTTTGAGAGGATAAAGGTGAACCTTTGTTCACGTTTGAGAGGGTAAAGGTAAACTTTTGTTCTAGTTTGAGAAGATAAAGGGGAATTTTCCCTCCAGCTATTCGAGTGTATCCAACACATCTTTACCTTCCTCAAAATCACACCCATTTAAATTCTTGTTGTGTCATTGCCATGTTACATTTTTTTCAGAATCTAACATTCTAACGCTTTTGCTACATCTATAATCTTTCTCTTTGTCGGTTACTTCTCAATGTGACTCCGTCAAATGTTGCCTGCAACAAGTTAAATTCAGAGTTTTGTTTCTCGAAACTTTCAATCCGTTCATTTTTCAACTAGCATCTTCATTTCTTTATGTTTCTTTTTCATTTTTTTTTTCAATTGCAGATGCGTGGAAGCGTCCTGTCAGCCACCCTGCTTACAGGTCATCAATGTAATCAAAACTTCCGGTTGTGCCAATATTCCACGGATTCCAGTGTTGGCCAACTTTGTGAACGGTGATTTCTGCATGCGTTAGTCCATCTCAAAATCAAGCTGGACACGAACTGGCACAGAAAAATAATTTATTGTATGGAGCTACTTGATAATACATATATGATCATTTCTAATTTTGAGAAATCAATGCTTCACGTAATTAAGCATTTTTTCGAAACTAATAATTATTCATATTTATGAACAATGTTTTGGCCGTTATTAAACAAGATTCGTGTCGTCTTTAAAAATATTTGTATAAATAATTCAAAACAAAAACCTGGGTAACCTGACGGGGTGAATGTGATGAGTCTGTCGAGAAAAGAATGGGTAGTGAATTCTACAACTATTCTGATTTATCAATAGATAATATTAAGCGTTCATTACCGTGTAGGTGAACGAGGCTTCCTGAAATACAGGTCGAGTCTACGAAGTGAATAAACTTTTGCATGTTTGAGTCATAGTGATCTGTTTCTTTGAACTTTTGTGCGTAGCTAGAACAGAATTGTGCTCAGGACGAAATTATAATTCAGCCTACAGGCCTACACAACAAAAATATCTAACAGTTTTAAGTCTGCCAAAGAGTGAAGTAATATAGCTCACTCTTACACTTACTGCAAAGGTTTGTTCATTTCGGCTCTCTCTCTCTCTCTCTCTCTCTCTCTCTCTCTCTCTCTCTCTCTCTCTCTCTCTCTCTCTCTCTCTCTCTCTCTCTCTCTCTCTCTCTCTCTCTCTCTCTCTCTCTCTCTCTCTGTGTCTTCCTCATATACGTATATTATTCATACTTTCTCTCTATGTACGTGTCGCTTTTTCTTTGCTGTTTCTTCCTCCTTTACTCTCACTTTCTATCTCTATTTCTTTCTCTTCCTATCTTCTTTGCCTCTGTCAATTCAATTTCGATATATTTGATATATTTGTGTTTTTGTTATTGTTAGTATCGTACCCACTCTTTCTTTATAACTGTGTGACGCTATTTCTTTATTTCGTTTCCTAATCTTTCTCTTGCATACTATATTTTTCTCTCTCTCACTCTTTCTCCCTATTCTTCTCTCTCTCTTTTCTTTGTGTCTCAAGTGACTGATTAACCCTGGATTGCTAAAGCTTATAATTATTCTAGATCTAGTCACAATCTGCATAACTCATTAAAGAAAAATTAAAAGTGACAAGTTTATAAAAAAGGATCAATTTGAATATCTCTGCGGTTCCTTGTTAACATTTAGTTGATCTTGTCGATATCTAACATAACAAACAGTTTAGAAATACGAAACGCGTGCAAAACAAAATAGAAGTTGTGTTTATATTCGCGACCGCCACTCGGGAAGAAAAGGCGACGATGACTTGTTCTTAAAATACTGACCAATTAAATCACTAACAATTTCCCGCTCAGAACGTTACATTTTCCATGATGCTATTGTCTTAATGCTGGGTGGAGTAACGAAAAGAAAATGTTGTCTTTTTTTCAATATTTACATTAACAAAATAATATTGTTGTTTTGTTTTTTAAAGCATCATTCACTTTGAAAATTGTAAACCACTGAGAACAGTCTTATAAATGTTATTTGAATCATCATAACATAACAATTTGAACAAAGAGTTTGATTAATTAATTGTAATAAAATTACAATGAAAAATAAGGAACTTCCAATAGCACCGGTCCTGCAGCCTTAATTTATAAGTTTTCTTCCGTTTCCTTTCCATTCCGCTTGGGACATTGACTGTGGCAGATCAAAAGTCAATAAATTTCATCATTGAACGTTGACTGGTTTTGGAGAAGTTGGCGGAGAAAGAAATCAAAGTTTTTTATGATATAGATATACATTTCACGATATAGTTAAACATAGAGAGGATAGACGAAGAGGTGGAACTAGAGAGAGAGAGAGAGAGAGAGAGAGAGAGAGAGAGAGAGAGAGAGAGAGAGAGAGAGAAAGAGAGTGTCGAGGACAACTAAAAATAGAGATTGCCTTTGAGAAACATGCACAAAAAATACAAACATCATTTGCAAGATGAGCTGTCTATTTACCGTACCAGGATGTAGCACAAGGAACAACAACAACAACGACAACAACAACGACAACAACAACAACAACAACAACAACACTGATGTCCTGAGGTTGGAGAAAGCTGGTCCATCACAATATTGGTTATCTGAGGAATTCCATCCATTAAGCCATCTTAATGTAAGAGTTTAGAACTTAAGACCAACAGCCAACATAATTATAAAGACTCTGTCAAAAAAGGTCTTTTTTTTATTAATCATGGAAAGAAATGATAACACAACAGGGGTAAGAAAGTTATAAATGGGAAAAAAAAAGAGAAAGAACAGCCAATAACGGAATCTTCAAAATATTGATTAACTGGGTCACATAAAACAGTATTCAAAGGGGGCAAAGTAAAAATCAACAACCCCAACAAAAGCAACCACCACCACCACAACAACAACAACAACAACAACAACAACAACAACAACAACAACAAATAAAAAAAAATACAAATGAATCTTGAACCCTTAAAAGTCTTGGAATCTTGAGTTGTTTAAAAAAATGAATTATTTTATCTTCCCTTCTCTGTCTGTCTGTCTCTCTCTTGGTCTCTTTCTGTCTCTCTGTCTCTGTCTCTCTGTCTCTCTCTCTGTCTCTCTCTCTGTCTCTCTCTGTCTCTCTGTCTCTCTCTCTGTCTCTCTCTCTCTGTCTCTCTCTCTCTCTCTCTCTCTGTCTCTCTCTCTCTCTCTCTCTCTCTCTCTCTCTCTCTCTCTCTCTCTCTCTCTCTCTCTCTCTCTCTCTCTCTCTCTCTCTCTCTCTCTCTCTCTCTCTCTGAGTCAAGCTAACGAAATGAAACGTGACCGCAGGAAGAAGGGATCGACCAGAGATCGAACAGCTTTTTGACGATATAAAACTAAAAATAATTTAGTTTATTAGTTTGGACATTTAAAAATCAATATATTTGGCAAATTGAATTTCTTTTTACTTCACTCGTTGTGTACTTGAACTTGTCTGTAACAACCACGCAAGAGGCAGTCAAGGTCAGAGGGAACAATAAACAAACGCCCAGTCGTGTTGACAAACTGAACAAACTCACTCCTAGATACGAAGGACCACTATTTCAAGTCATTGAGTTATGGAAAAGAGTTACATATCTTAAAACACATGCAGAATAAAATAACGGTTTTTATTTTTTCTGAAAAATTAAAAAATTCATCCCACTATGTACCATCAGAGAGAAATTGATTTTTATTTAACTAATGTTTGATAAGAAGTGCAGCATAAATTTAAATTTCATGCGTTTCGGCCTGTTTAAAATAAATATTGGTGAACGTAATTTGAGAATATGCGTCGCAAGTAAACCACTTGAAGAAAGTGTGTCAATGTTTACTTAAATGGATCAGGAGAGACTGAACTTTGCCTGGCAAGGTAACTTCGCCCTAACGGTGTTAAGACCCGTAATACGGTCAAGGTCCACATACTATGACGGCCCGCGCCTGTCGTCATTTATGCTTTGGGTCTGATGTGGCTCCTCCCTTAAAACACCGGGATGCGCACTTGTGTGCGTCACTCTGGTGCTTGGATGCTGGCAGGGAAGTTTTGTCGTGGGTTGTGTGATAAGCACAACCTGCTCAGAGGTACCGGCGACTTGGGTACTTCGTCGATGTGGTGTCGGTGGGCCGGCTATCCTGAGAGTCTCTAAATGGGGGAGGTTCAGAGCTGAAACCCTTTACCCCCTGCAATCTGCTTGACATATCTCCCTTTACAGGGAGATTTTTTTTTCTTTGAAAGGGACTTTATCGTTTTCCCCCCTGGAAAAGGGGCATTATCCTTTAAATATGCAACATCCTCCTTTTCATTTGCTGTCTTCCACGGAAGAGGAATTTTACATAATTTTCCAGTACTCCACTAACGCACAGTTCGTTTTTGACTCGCACGTCATATCTACTTATCAGTTCTAAAATCGTGTTAGTCTCTGCCCCGATGACACTGTAAGTCTTTGTAGGGATCTGCCATTACTATCCCTCCTTCGCTCTTTCCATTGCTTTCCCTCTCTCTCTTTATTTTGTTCGCCTCACTTTTCTCATTTTTAATACATTGTTTTTTATCTTTATATCTGTCTCAGTGTCAGTATATTACTTTCTCTTTTTCTCTACCTTTATGTAGTTATTTTTTCTTCTTTTTCTGGTTCCTCCTCTTTCTCTCTCTCTCTCTCTCTCTCTCTCTCTCTCTCTCTCTCTCTCTCTCTCTCTCTCTCTCTCTCTCTCTCTCTCTCTCTCTCTCTCTCTCTCTCTCTCTCTCTCTCTCTCTCTTTGTGTCTCACTCTCTCTACTCATCGTCTCTTGACTAACGCTTTCAGTCACGTATTTATCCCTTAGCAGCGCACAAAATCTTTAGATAAGTGTAGCAACCTAATGTGGCTTCAT